>VUQG01016588.1:5733-34794 GCA_015106755.1 Etia nguti | reverse complement strand
GTGTAAACTTCAAATATCTGCTCGGTTTATCAAGACATCACATATTTGCAAAAGTGTTCCGATGTTTTCGGAGACGTCTGTTACCCACCAGCTCGATAGCTGACTGGGAGCTCAAGGGTCACTAGAGCCGGCGAGAACAGTGAACTCCCGGCACATCGTTTTCAAACCCCCCGTGGTCTTTCGCTACTCAGGTTAAACATGATATATAAGTCACTTAATAACATTTTTAAGTTATCTGTTTGGCTTTTTTCAGTGTTTTATTTGTTCCTGAGTAAATCGGTTTTGCTGAGATTAAAGTTATAGTTTTCACACAGCTGAATAAACGTCACACAGAAAACTGATTAAACAGAAGTGTGAGATGGTTGAGAATTTACTCCAGTGTCCTGTTATATTTTAGATAGCAAGGAGCAGACGGCTGAGTTTATTAAACTCCACCGAGACAGCGGTGATGCAATACAGGATACAGGTGATAAATACAGGACAGTTATTCTGTTATTAGAAAGGAATATGGTTACGTAACCAAACAATCAGATAAAACCATGAGAATAAATTTCACTTTACTTTTTATAGTTTGACATGAATGGCATCCACCTCTGATAAAGTACACAGACATTAAACACAGGACCATTGCTGCTTGATGAGATCTCAGCCTGAACTTGAGGATTTGTTTGTAGCAAAGTAAAAAATCTTTCTGTCTTTAATACGAGGGAAAGTGCTTTTGTTTGAACACTCTGAGTGTAATATGATTCCTTATCAGGAAACAAGGCCCATTGCTGGGAGAGTGGCTGTAGCTATTTAGAATCCCCAGAGAAAGAATCCACTTTTTGTTTGTGACATCAAGATTTTCACTTGGCACTAATAGCGGCGCTAATCAGAGCCCGCATTTCTGTCCCAAAGCCCCCCTTCTGGGTTAATCAAGCCTTGTGCAGATTATGTTTTCATAAACTCTCTGACTGTTACAGCATGTTTGACAAATTATCAAATTAAATATTACAAATGTATCCAAGAAAGATCTTATGGGTTTTTTTGTTTATTTTTTTTTCTTGAAGGCTTTGTTCAAATCAAATGTAGACAAGATCTTAATTGTTCATTTAAACAGTTAAGACGAAATGCTTCAGCTTTAAAAAAAAATACTAATTTGGGAGGTTAAGGTCGGTTTTTGAACAGAAAGGGTTGTTTGCGCTCTGACATCTTTTAGACTCCAGTCACACAGGCCTAGAGATCGGTCAGGGACCTACACCAGGTGCCACCTGATCACCACCAGCTGCTAAGGAACCCGTCATTTCTGGCAACATTCTGCTAGCTAGCTAGAAATAACGTGACTGTTTTTGGTCCGGCACCTTCTTTGTGACTGATTTTGTGCAGCAACAGCCGGCGACTACTCACCAACTGGTTGGGGAATACACAATTTTCCCTAGCAACCATAGGTTGTGACTGAGGTCTTAGCAACAAACCACCCACAGTTCAGGCTAACTCAAGTATGTAAAGGTAACCTTTCCAGGGGAACTATTCTGCTTACGTTTTGTCATATTTATATATTGTCATATGCTGCGAGAGTGCCTGGGTGGTGTTCCTGTTTGTGAGAGGAATTCCAGGTTTCCAGGGGAACCAGCAGGAGGGTTCTTAAGCCAGCGCTGCCTACCACTCTCCACCAGTTCGTCCTGCTACCATTGGTGGTAACTAGGCCTCCTTGTGTTCCTCATTCATGCTCGTCTGTCTCGTGTGTAACTTTGCCCTGCTGTTCCCAGTTTCTTCAGATCCATCTCCTGTCGTGCTACTCAGCAGCGCTGGTCCTGTTTTGTGGAACTACACCACTCAGTCTACTAACAAAAGATTTCCTACTCACCTCGTTCCCCCTGCCCACGTGTCTCTCTAGGATCGCTCCTCCCTCTGGGTCTCCTGGAACCTGGACCATCTCCTCTCATGTGCTTCATCCTTCCTCTAGACACTCTCATGACAATAATCCAAGAATTAAAAAAATTATGGAAATGGTAATTTCAACTTAATTAGAGTGGTCATTATGGATAGCAGGTCTAGCGAAGCCTTTATTGTTGTTTGTTTTTACTGTATTCCATAAATATACAATCCATAATTCATCAGAAGAAAAAAAAACTATTTTGGTGTTTTAAAGGCCTACAGGGATGTCTGAATAAATATATAGCTAATACATGTATATGCATAAACACGCCTACGCTCCGGCTCACTATATGCAGCATATTTGTTTAAGCACATAACACTCAAAGCTCTGAACTTTGTTCTCAAAGCCTCTTGCTCCACCTGCAACAGTTTCTGCAGTAAATCTTCTCATAGACAGGTTACCTTACATAAATATCCCAGATAAGGCTCACAGAAAAGGAAAGTGTTTCATGCCATAAAAAGCCTGAGACAAAAAGAAAAGTCTATAAAAATGAGGGTTGGGTGACCTGAGACACTTTATTCTCACACACAGTCATCTGAGAACACTTACCGCTAAGTCTGGAGTTCTAATTAAAATCTAGAGCTGTTCATAGTTTTTGCTGTACAGGAGAGAAAAATACTTTTTATGGAAATTTATCTGCAGCGGTGTGTATGAAACCACCAAAAAAGTTCCCAAAAGTCAAACTGAGCCCGACTTCCTCTCGTGTCACCTTAGCAGTTTTTCCAAGGTGGTGAAGCGCAGGTTAAAAAGTTAAAAACAGCACAACAAACAGTCGTCGCTGGTGCAGCTAATTAGCAGGTTCCCCCCCAAAAAGGGCTGATATTGAATGAGACGAATGGCTGCCTGCGGGCCCGACGTCAGGGGTGATAGATGGATGACACCAACTCCCTTCGGCAATGGCAGACACTGAGCTGAGCGCAGGGGGGGGTGAGTGTGCTGCTGTCATCCTGAGGACAGCGGGATGGTAAACAGGTCTGTAGGACAGCGATGGCCTCTGGATCTGCAGCTGTAAGTCCCCGCTGAGTCGGATATATGGAGCACAGAGCGCCTCTGAATCTTTTGACTTTTGGGTATTTGTGATTTACCTTCAAAATAATCAAAGGACTTTTCTATAAGCCGGTATTACCAGATCACTTTGCTGCTTCCTGTACCAACCTCACTGTGACCATAAACACCCAACAGATCTGCAGATTTACTACAAAAGTTTAGGGCCAAACAAAATCTAACACCTGAATCTCAATTTTAAATATTAGAAGAACATTGAACTTTATGCAAATGTTAAGAATTCACATATCACCAAACTGGTCATTTATGCTGACTTCATGCGTTGCACAGAGTCTGCTCTAAGAATTTCAATCACAACAAAATGACTGTGACTTGTTCAATCTACAGAAACACAACTGAACAAAGAAACGTGGAAGTCAGCAATTTTAGCCATGCCAACAACGCACGTCAAAATGCTAAAAAAGTTCAAATGGGATGGACGTCAGCTGTAGACCTACTCTGATATTCTCACAGGACCAGGTGATCAGCCTGATCGGGGTAAAACTTCAAGAACTGTGTGACGTCACAACCACTGACATTTGAATTGCTTGGAATCCATAAATATTTTCATATTGCTTCCACTGTGTGATGCTGCAATTTTCAATAATCTTTCACTTTAGCATTATGTTTCACTTTTTTGGTTATACTTGTTATTAATGGTGAAAGTATTTTCCAAACCCTCTGACTCTCATCACCTTGCGTCAAATTCTGTCATATTGTCAGAAGCTGCTGGCGTCACAGAGATAAGCAGCAGGTGTCCCTTGGCACTGGTTCCTTACAGACTGGGTGCAGCACATTTGAACACAGAGATAACTGTAGCTCTTTGAAAGAGGACTAAGTCTGCATGGCAGGAGACTGCAGATCGTAGTCTGTTTGAGAGCTTTGTGCTCTTATTTCACTGTTTTGCACTTGCTTCTTGCTTTTCCTTTTTCTTGGTGGTTAGGTTTAGACCTTTACCTCACAGTCTAATTCCATGGTTTCACCATCTTAATAAGCCTGCACAAGGAAAAATGCTGCTTAGTGCATTCAAATGTGACAGCAAGGAGACTTTTCCAAGCTGACAAACTGGAAGTGAGAGACCAGTTTTACAGGTAACTTTTCTACACATGAAAGTGGCAGTTTGTGAAATTATTTGTCTTTTTCTTTAAAAAAAAAAAGTTTCATTTTGCTTTAAGTCTAAAAAGGTTTCTGCTCCACTTCAGCACGATGGGGCACCTTTAGCTTCTTCCATCTTCTTACCCTTCTGATTTCACACTTTCAGCAAGAGCAAATTATTTTGAGAGAGGTCAGTCATGCAGAGTTAGCCATTTGTTAACTGCAGCAGGACGAAGTGTCTTCGTTAAATAAGACAAAACGTGAAATGGGTGAGAGCAGAACAGAGACATGAAATGACTGTTGTCTATTTCAAAAGACAAACTTCCATTTTGCATCATAACAAACCGGTGCATCAGCGTTCTCATTTGAATGTGTGATCAGAGAGGAAACACACACGTCTAAGCTTCTCATTAAAAAATGGAGCTATCAAATAAATATATGAAGGGGAGGTACTCAATCATTAGGCAGTAAGCACAATGATAAACAAACACAAACACACACACACACTCTGAGTCAGTCTCGGGGGGGGTCTTTCCTCAGCAACCTCTGACTGTAAAGCTCTTTTCATGGTGGTGAAGCTGAGAGCGGCAGGGTGGAGGTTTGGTTCATCCTCCCGTGGAATTGGATTATTTCTGGATGGGGAGAAAATTCCCTTTCCTCCCTCCTCCACCCACCACCCCCTCCTCCCCGCAGAGACGGACACGTGCAGTTCATCATGGAGATACACCCCTGCTCTGCTGGCGACTGTGGGCAGGAGGGGAAATTCAGCTGGTGCTCTTTGTGATACCTGCAGGTCTGAAAAATCTGAGATAGTAAAAAAAAGGAAGGTGTTGAGGATTTATACACACCCAGAAGCCTTCCCTTCTTCTAGTCAGCATCCCTTCAAGTATAATGAAAGAAGGAAGCAAATATAAGCTTACTCAATGAATGAAACTGGGAATTTGTTTCATATTGTAACCCAGAGCTCTCAGAATTTTCTGCTTGTTGCCATAATATTACACACCGCATCAGGTCACATCTGCAAGATGAGCATTTACAGTTTACTTCAAGTATTCCTCGCCCTGTTATTTTTTAATTACTTATCAGAACATTACTTATGTCGACTGGCCTGGAAAGAGCTCAGAAGCTGGGTCTTGTTTTTATTGAGTTTTCATCTTTTGTGTGGTAGATTCATAAATAGTTGTCCATGAGAAAATCCATGAACTTACTTACACTAAATATTGCATAAAGTCAGACAAAAGTAGCAAAAAGGTGCAGCGTCTCTGAAACCTCAGTGTGCCATGTGTGCTTGTTCAGTGTCTGCAGCTTTGCTGGTGTTAGGAATAAGTTTTTTGTTTTTTAGCCACATGCTAAATTTGATATCACCTTTAAAGGAAAGTGTTGTAGATTTTGGCAGTTACAGTTTTTGTCTAAATGGTCCAGTTTGGGTTCCAATCAGGTGAAAATCTAGAAAAATAAGGAGACATTAACTGAAATGAAACCTCAGATGGGTCAACAATGACTGGATGTTACTGATTAGCGCTAGAACTAACGGGTGGTGGGGGGGGGACCCCTTTTGACCCGTTGGCATTTAAAAAATTGTAAATCTGTTAAATTAAAACCCCATCACCTTTTCCTAAAATGAGCTTATTCATCAAATACTGAATTTGTGGGTGTGTGGGATCAAAAGAAAAACATATATGAGCCCTTATAGAACTGCTGAGGACATCATTTTGACCCCACACAATTTAATGTAAAAAAACCACAGCACACTGCAAACATTTTAATTGAAGGTATTCTGTATATGTACTCATAAAAAAACAGAAATTTCAATGGTAAAAAAGTGAAAAACAGAAATGTTTCTGTTTCCCACAAAGTTACAGAAGTTTTATTAGAGACATAGCTAAGTGTTTTGCATAATTTGTGAAAGCTGAAATTTCTTCTGTACTAAAAAGCAGAAATTAAGCTTTTTTTTGTCACAGGTCATTTTGGGACAGCGGCCGACAGCACTGTGGACTGGTGTGTAAATAAAAAGACAAATAATACAGAAAATATCACCATCAATTTTTTATGGGAAACTGGTATCACTGACAGAGCTGTGCAGGAAGTGCGACTTTATCATGGTGGAAGCAAGACAATGAAAGTAAGACAAAATTCATGACAATGTTTTCCAAATGCCTTCTTTTGCTGCTGGTTCAGTGAATTTTGGTCAGAGAGTGATGAAACCTGCGGTTTTGGAATCTGATGGCTCAGTGTCTGATGGTTTTGTGAGCTTTTAGTTGAGATTCTAATGTGTCTATATTTAAATAACAGATCTGGCGGAACCTCCCGTTAAACCAGACGTTCTCCCTCTCGCTCCCGGTACTAGGGGCATTGGGATTCAACAGGTTCCAAAAGTCCTCAGTCCTCAGTTCACAGAGGTTTACGGACTCTTGTTAAAAGAAGAGGCGATGCTGCACAGCCGCAAACATGGACCTGTGAGATAACTTTTTAAGAAATGTTGCTGCCATAATATTTAAAATAAGCTAATATTTTCCTAAAAATGTTCGACTTTCTCAGTTTAAACATTTGACATGTTTTCTATGTTCTATTGTGAATAAAATATAGTTTAATTTATATGCAAATCATGGCATTCAGATTTTTTTCACATTTTATATTTTGTGTAAAGGTATTTTGAATTAAGGGTGTGCAGTGTATCAATGAAAATGCAGTCAACTTTTATGTACTGTATCCTCTTTTAGACCATCGCTTAGATTGTCTTTCAGGGCTCTATATGAATCAGTCCCTCAGCGTTTGACACAATAATTTGAGACTTGCTGGCAAAAAGAAGAAAAAAAAAAGAAAGAAAGAAAAAAGAAATATCCAATATCCAGCAGAGAGACACATCTTAGCTCAGGTTTGGTCATATTAGTGTTAAAAGCTTCACAAAGTGATGGCTCAGGTTTTTAAATCAAACACCCTTAGCATTCCAAATGTTCTTCGTACTAGAATTATCATTTATAGCTTTATGATCTAACTGAGCGCACATCACCATATCTGATATTGGAAATACTGTTGTGTAAACAGCAGGCAAAACCTTCCTCTCAGCAGAGTAATGAGCTGGGAAAAAAGAAACTCCTGAAACCTTCCTCCTGTTGTGTATTCAGAGCACGTTGGAGTAAAATAAGTCAGACAAGTGTAAAATGTCACTATACAGCTTTAATCTGAGGCTGAAAATGATCCTAACAAATGTCAGCATCAGCTAACCTTCATGCTGAGTGGAAACTGCCATCTGATCAATTACATCCTCAGGCCTGCTGACCTTTCCCATCATTTGTTTAAAGGAGAATGCCATTTGATTAGCCCTAATTGGTCTGCTTTAGCTGGCTGTCGTTACGTCGCTGTCGTTAACGAGAACGTCCTTCGCTTTCTTTGTGCTGCGACTTGAACCAACAGGTGAAGATTGATTTCTGAGAAATGACCTTAAATGACTCCATCTGATTGGTCAGTTCAGAGTATAATCAAAGTCAAACATGAGAGCAAACTGCGGCGCATCTGGTGAGTTCAATGTCGTTTATGAATGTGGGTGCCCACAAGCGAAAAACGATCTTTATAATGTTATTGAATTATTACATTAGTTCTCATTTTTATTTAAATGTTTATTTTTATGCAGTTTAGTTCCAGTGAGTTTGCAAAGGCAGGTTTTTTGTTCAGGTTCAGTTTTTGCTGTTTAAAAATGTTTGCTTCAAGTTAGCTTTTATTCATATGTGCTTAAGTTTTTTTATTGTTTTTTTTTATTGATATAATTATAACACGCTTGTTATTGTGCAGGGGCAATTTTAAGAAGTTCAGAATAGATATTACAAAACAAACAACTAACTCACAGCCAAATTTCATTTTCAGGCCTAAATAAAAAAGATGAAGATCTTCCCTGGTACTATCATACAACAAATGTGTGATTCATCAATGTTTTCAGACATAAGTTTGTTACATTATGAACAACTTTAGATGTTCCTCAGACAATGTGTAACGAGTAATGGTGATAATAATATTTGCAGTCCAAAAAACAATAAGCTGAAAATTAAATGAATTAAATGTGTAACAGTATCAAATCACAAGTAACCTTCTCACACTTTATCTGTTTTGTTTTTGGTTTTTAATTCTGTGAGTTTCTCTTCTCTTGACTTTTTTTCATCTTTTGTTAGTCTGTAACTCAAACATGTTTTTTTCCATATTGACTTTGACGTTCAGACTTTTTTTTACCTGTCCCACAGTGACTGTCTCACATGAAACAGTATTTAGAGTCTTCGTTATTTGTATTTATACTGCTTCATCACTGTTTTTTCTACCTTCAGGTAGACATGTTGGAGCTTTCAGAATGTAACTAACATACATACATACATAACTGGTTGGTTCTTGATTGGCTATTTTATAGTGTAGTAAGTGCCATGTCTGCCCCTTTTATAAGGTCTCTACTTCAGCGAATACAATATCAGTGACACAGAACAAAAATCTAAACATGGTCCATCTTGGTTCGGAATGTCCTGCTTCCCACACTTGCCACCTTTCTACTGCCCACGGACTATTAAAAGCAAAAAACGCCCCCCCAAATGCTCGAAAACGTCACGTCCGTCTCGTGTGTCCTCCGCAATGGATGAATCCTACTGAAATACAAGCGAGAACCTCTGTGGGTTTACAGTGTCATGATGAAATTGGTTGAAAGACAACAAATTTACCCTTGTTTGTCCAACTGCCACGCACGATATCTCAAACCCTGATTGGATTAAGACTTTCATTTTTCTTCATTGTAGCGCAGTAATGCTATTCTGCCTTGTCTCCAGATGCTTCTCTTCAGAAATGTTGTGAAACAAGCTGACTTGATTTGGAAACAGGTTGAAATACTCGAGTGCAGAATAAATGAATGAGCCAGAATGTTCGCTTGTTTTATTAAACAAGAATTTTACAGTCTACGTTGGAAAAATTGACATGTTGAGATAAAAGAATATGATTTGGTAAGATGCACATTTTCTCGCAGTGTCCCAGAGATCTGTGTTTGACAAATTTAGGGAGTTGATGCGTCTCATTTCAGCTGAATTCCAACATCTAAAATGACTCTGATTGGCCCAGTGGGGAACACCAGATACAAGCTCAAAACAAGATTCATATTTGTCAGTGATTGGCTCTGGTGGTGCTGGTGAAGGGTGGGGTTGTGTTCTCTGCAGCTTGGTTTTCAATCCAGCTTTTTTTAAGCCACCATGCTGCAGTTCATCCACATATCGTCAAAATAGAAATTATCCATGTGTTGTGGCATGAAATGTTCATGTATGCCCACAAAAGGTTCTGCATGTGATGGCACAGATGCCAAAAGCAGGTGTAAGAAAAGAGGGGTTCTTTACTTTGTACATAAAAGCAAAAATATAACAGGACCCTTTTACTGTGAAAAAGGAAAGGAAATGTCACTTTGTGGAGGGAAATGTGCGATTGCCAACAGGAGAAAGTACACGCTGTTAAAAATGGAAAAGAAAAGGTGTGAACTGAAAGACGAGCAGGCTGACATTTGCAAGTATTTATTATTATTTAGAAATAGATCAGAGGGCGATAGTTAGAGAAAAGGAATGGAAGCCTAAAAGTAAAGTAAATGATAATGAACAAGGGTCGTAAGGTGCCCGAGAATAAAATAAAAGATAAAAATAGGGCGCAGGAAGCAGTAACCGAGGAACACTATCATTACACCCAGATGGAAGAAGATCCCATTCTCTCTCTGTCTGAGGGTAAATTTTTAAATTTTATGTACATGCTCTGAGGTCATGAGGGTCTGGATATTGGCTAAAAATAAAACCTAAAGTTAAACACAACTACATAAAAAAGAAAAAATCCAGAGTTTCCTCCAAGATGTCTGCATGCTTATTTAGACTAAATGCTATTTATTGTCTGCTGTTTATAACATCACTCAGCACTGGAGTCAGGACCAAACTATTTGTACCGTAATCTGTCTGCTATCTACTTCAAGCAGGCAACTCTGTGTCATACACACTAACATGATTCTCTGTGATCATCTCAAATACTACACGCGACCTTCCAACTACCAGTAAAGCTGCTACATTTCCTCCCATCTCTCATTTTGATGCATTGCTGCCTCCCGTTTAAACTTCTCCAGCACCTCAGCATCCAGCTGCATGTTTCAGGAGGACCATACACAGTGTAACAGGTAAACATAGCTACCACGACAACACTGACAACATCCATGACAATAGTTTCATTTTGAAGCCTCGATATTAGTATTTTGCCATATTGGTTTTAAATTTGAGATGTGTCAATCTCCTGCTCACTGGATAATGATTTGTCAGTTACATGTTGTAGTTGAAAAATATGATCATAACCAAGATTTACAAAATAGACAATTTCTTTTATTTGGTATGACCCAAAGTGAGTGATTAAGCAGGAAAGAGTTTACAGAGATCGAGACAGCGAGCAGTTTTCTTGTACACTTCTATAGGAACAGAAGGGGTTTTTTTTGTACTTCAAAAAGAATGCAGCTCAAGGGCACTTCAGCACTGGCTGCAGGCTTTCTGAGGGTCACCGAGTCTCTCTAAACCAGAAGCAATGTCTGTCGGTCATGATGTCTATGGAAAGGATGTTACTCGTCATTCCTCAATTTCCATTTTCCATCTTAAGGAATTAAGGAACTGTATTTGTAAACATGGATTTCAAACTGGAACGTCACTTTGGGACTCGACTGGTGACATTTCACTGCAACACATGAACAGATTAGAATGCAGACTGAAAAAAGCCTTAAGAGACCGAATGGAATAATGCAATAAAGAACGGGCAGAGGAAAGAAACCAAAAGCAGGGAGATATAAGACATGAGGAAAATGTGAAGTAAGGATGTTAAAACAAGAATAACGAAAAACGGAACGAGAGAAATGAGAAAGAAGTAAACATGGTTAAAAACTGAAATGTATGGAATACATGCAGGGCTTGAACTCTCTGACTCAACATGATAAATCATCCAGGATTCAATGGGACGTCAACAACGCGTCCCAAAGCCTCAGTGCTGCGGCTGCAGCATTAACAGGAGATTGATGGAGATGTACAGAGTCCTGGTGTACACAGTCTCATGGTCTTTGCTCTTCACCCCACCATCCATCATGATTCGAAACCTATACACTGCTGCATGCATGTACACACATCCATCAGGGACGCAGTCAGGAAGAGTAAAAGCAGGAAATCAGTTATCGTTCATATGAAACAACCTGAAACTGAGCGTCAAAAAGAAGAAAAATAAATAGAGAAATGAATATTTTAAGTCCCTGCCAGCCTTCGTCTGCTGATGAGAATCATTTCAGCATCATCTTCGGATAAATTGAAAGTTTTCAATAAAAGGCTGCAAGGTTATGAAAAAAGTGTCGTTATAAATATCTGCTGTTTTTTTCTTCGATACATTCACGGTCAGTGTTAGCTCTGGTTTGTCGCTCTTTCAAAATAATGCATCAGTTGGCTACTTATGAAACACAGATCTGACCGCTGAAATGAAGAAAGTCATACTGACTGAACACACTACCTATTAAACATTTAAAACACCCTCACACTTTTACAGGGATGTACTTCCCAATAGTGCAGTCATCTAGTTGTAACTGCTAGCTTAATTAGTGCTTACATTTACTGGGCCTTTATTCACTGTCAGCTTCAAGCTAACTGACACCTGAATTGTCAGCGTGGCTGCTTTTTGTTAAAATGGATTGCCCAAATGCTGAGTCTAAATTCTGCAGTAGTTTGCATGTCACAGATCAATTACCAACAACGCGTATCATAAAAAGAGAAGGTAATGTGTCTGTTGGGATGGTGCACCAACATTTTGTGCTTCAGGTTTGACTGCTAACATGTCAGGATTGGCATATTTGAATATGTTTGGTCTAATTAAAGCTTTATAACCAGCAACAGCTTCAACAGCTTCAGTGACTATTAGTAGCAACAGCCAAGCTAGACTTGAAGCCTCCTTTTCTCATAAAGTAATTACAAAATCTGTGTTATGGCTTTACTTAAAAAAACAACAACAGAAAAACAGTCTAGGTTCATTTACATATCCATCCTCATAGTTGGGGGCAGGAGCCTATCCCAGCTCACTCTGGACAGGTGGCCAGCCCGTCAAAGGGTCCACACAGAGAGACAGTCACACTCACATACACTCCAAGGTCCACTTTACAATGACCAGTTAACCTGTAAAGCATGCATTTAGTCTGGGGGAGGAAGCCGCAGTACCCTGAAAGAACCCACATAGATAAAGGAAAACATCCTCCACACAGAAGAAATCCTTCAGGCTGTGAGGGACAGTACTAGCAAGCAGATGCACAGTGATGAATAGAGGCAACATTTTTGTAAAAAAATCTGTAATTGTCTAAAAACTTATTGACCTAACTTTCCTAGTCTCTACCAGAAAATTCAGACCAAGAACCTTTCTGCTGTGAGTTGTTGATGCTAACTTTTACAACACCATCCCACCCAGTAAGTGGGTTAAACAGTAAGCAGACCAGTCGACCAAGATTTTCTTTGACTGACTGCAGACAGTAAATGTACAAGCAGGTTTCCAACAACAAACTTGCACCAATTTTGTCTTGGGATGGCAGTTGTTCTTTTTCTTTTATATTTGTGCCAACAACTTCTATGATATGTTTTTTAAACTATCAAACCCTCACAATACTTTGCTGAGATTTGAACGATGCGTATTGATTATTTGGACCATCTCTGCAGCCTGTAGTTACCCAAAACACACTCCTCGGCATAGGTTTGCAGAAATCTTTCTGTCTTTTCAGGGGCATAATTCAAGTATAGGAAACAGCTTCTGAAATCATACAATCTATAAACACTTTAAGATTGTAAGATGAAACTGTTACCTTGGACTGTTGTCATTTACTCTCGTTTCAGACCTTTGAATTGCTACCCACATCTCTGATTTGTTTAGGGATACAAAGAGGCTTTTGTGTAAGTTCAATAAGAAATATCCTGTACCTCACATCTGTCTCCAGTCCACAGTGTTTGATCAAGCCCTGCTGATGATTCCTCTTCTGCACTTCCACCTTCCCAAGTCGTGAAACCCACCGCATTCTCAAACTTGGATTCATTATTCTGATCCAGTGACCTCTTGTCTGCCTTCCCCAAATTCCCCATCGATTAAAGGTCATTACTACTCTATAGTTCTGCCTTTCAGACTCCCACACTCTACCTCTTCCAAGACGAGAGACATTTAAAGCCTTCAAAGCTTTTAATTGACAGAGGATGAACTAAGGGTCTGTCAAATTCATTTCATATCATGGGCCACATGAGACCAATTTGATCTTAAGTGGGCCGGACCACCTAAATAAAGTATTAGAAAAAATAGTGAACAAACGTGTTTGATATTTTATCTACTACGTACTTACGACTACATACCTTACAATGGGTGATGGCTTTGTAAGAAGACAAAGCAAAAAAGTGACCAAAATACAGTCCAAAATTTGTGACGTCCTTTTTTGTAAGTTTTATATTTTTTAAAGCCATCCAGTTGGCAGGTTAAATCCTTTTGGAGGGGCCAGTTGTGGTCCCTGGGCCGTATATTTGACACCCGTGCTCTACACTGTCTTTGAACGTCTGAAATTTAGACAGCTCTTGCAACATTACCCACTTCACTAGTGCAAAGTCCTGAGAGTTCTGCATTTCCAGTCTGTAGGATTGTAATCAAATCAGCCAGAATGCCTGGCAGAGTGTGTGTGTGTGTGTGTGTGTGTGTGTGTGTCCTGCACATATCAGTGCTTTAATGGCTGTCAGGGTAGTTTCTTCAATGTAGGGTTTATCAGTGGGCAGAGGATAAATGCAGAACATTTCAGTGTGTTGCTGACAGATTATTTCTGCTTACTGTCAGCTAAAAAAAAAAAATAAAATGTTGCCTTGTAGGAATGACTGCAAAACATATAGTTCACATACACAACTATAAGAGGTAGCTTTACAAGTGTTTTGATGATCACTGCCACTATTAATATGGAATGCTGGTTACCCGTCGCAACAGCGAGGCTGGTTTTGTTTTTTCAGTTAAGTCTTTGTGTGTTTCATCTTGGCAAAAAGTGGTCCTGGTGAGAACTGCAATAGCAGGAAGCACCAAAAAGGTGGTGTTGAGTTTGTCAGCACGGTAGCATCGCAACTGTGGAAGATACACACACAAAACTTTACAGGTGAGTAGCTGAGAACAAAATGAGGGTCGAGTTTGAAGATAGGTGATATCCAACCCATGAGTGCTAACAACTCATGTGATGATGTAGTAATCACTGAGAGCTAAGATCAAATCAACGTGCTTGCGAGTGCAATGACTGATGTGACCCCACTGAAAAGTGATTTCTAATTTAATTTGTGCAGTAATTCATAGTTGTCATGATCTTCTCTCCACATTTGTCACCTCTCTCCTTTCAGTGACTTCTTGATCCTCCCTGGTTTCATAGATTTCACTTCTGATGAGGTGGTAAGTGTCATCATACTGTCTAATATTTTAAACGTACCCTACTGTTCAAACTTTCTCAGTGTACTGCTCATAAATTTGTGATGTAGTTGGGATTAGGGTTCTTCAACATGGGTTATGTCACAACACTAGTTGCTATAACCCCTGTGAGGTTGCTGCTTTGGTGAATGGCAACACAAGAATAGTTTCCTTTGAAAACTTTCACGAGCAAAGTGAGCTAAGTGTGCTTCAAACACGGTGTCCTTTAATTCATTATATTTTATATTGCTGATATTAAGGTGCTGCTGTAATCAGTCCCTAACTCTTTGTTGCGTTGCTTAGTTAAAGGTGCATGAGCACGGGGTTGTTTGTTTGACTTGCACTGTGTTCATCTTTTTGAACTCTGCTGGGACATTAAATTAATTTCATGACTAGATCACATGGGTTATTGCTGGATAGCAGGTGTTCGAGGAAGCCACCTGGGTCCTTTAAACACTCAGCCAGTTAGTTCAGCAACTCCACTTCTGATGCATCCAAACTGTCTCATTGCAAGGCAAATGAGCCAGTTTAGAAATACGTTACTGTTTCAGATTTAAAACGCTTGTTGTAGACCTCAGTGTTGCAGTATAAGATGATAAATTTGTTTCCAAATGCATCTGAACTTTTAAGGATCTAACTTCAGCACTGACACGAAAGATTACCCTGAAGACGCCTCTCATTTCATCTCCTATGGATACAGTCACGGAGTCATCCATGGCCATCGCCATGGCAGTGAGTACAAACATCGCAGAGTGTTACATACATTATACTTAATAGCTAAGTAGGTACTGCTCAAAAGCTGTTAAAAAGTACACATTTTAATGTTATTTTACCACATGATGCTTTCCTTCACTTACTTACTCCTGTCTCTAATTGGTTGGGTTCAGCTGATGGGAGGGATTGGAATAATTCATCATAACTCCACTGCTGAGTTCCAGGCCAATGAGGTGCGCAAAGTGAAGGTGAGATAGAAAAAGTCACTGCACACATGTGCTCTAATTAAATAAATGAAATAATTTTTGATCTGTGAAGCCCCTAACAGCCATCTGATATGAAAATTAATTCTCACTTGACATTCGTGTTTCTGTTTTTACTAGAAATTTGAGCAGGGCTTTATTACAGACCCGGTGGTAATGAGTCCCCGTCACACAGTAGGCGATTTGTTCGAGGCCAAGCTACGCCATGGTTTCTCTGGGATCCCGATTACAGAGACTGGCAAGATGGGCAGCAAGCTGGTCGGCATAGTTACCTCCAGGGATATCGATTTTCTGTCTGAGAAGGACCATGACCAACCCCTTGAAGAAGTGAGTGTATCAACGTTGTGGACGTTTCTGCAAGAATTTGTATATTTTTGAGAACATAATCTAGCAGGAATTATAGTATCAAATGAGTGTCTGTGTGGTCACAGTTTATTTTCTGATGCAGGCAATGACAAAAAGAGAAGATCTAGTTGTTGCACCAGCTGGAGTCACACTAAAAGAAGCTAATGATATACTGCAACGTAGCAAAAAAGGTAAAACTTTAAAGAGTAACTGTGCTGTATAGGTAGCAATTATAATTTTGATTCTAGCATATTTGGCCTTTCCTTTCCTTTCTCATTTCCCAGGTAAGCTCCCCATAGTTAATGACAATGATGAGCTCGTCGCCATTATCGCTAGGACTGACTTGAAGAAGAACAGAGATTACCCACTGGCTTCCAAAGACTCTCGTAAACAGCTGCTGTGTGGAGCTGCCATCGGTACCAGGGAAGACGACAAATACAGACTGGACCTCCTCGTGCAGGCTGGAGTCGATGTTGTTGTCCTGGTAAGTTTTGATTGTGCTGTAATTAAGCTTTTGTTCAATCTGTGATTTGATTCTGATTTTTTTTTATCACATATGGTCAGCCAAGTCACTGGTCTCATGATAATCATAGGATGAATGCAAGGGTTTTGCAGTTTTTATATGGGAAATGTTCATTTTATGTCCTTTCATTCTTTCAAATGAAATTAAAACGTGTGGAATTTCAGAGTGGGTATGGGTAAATGACCTATCTTAAGTCATTTTCCCATAATTTTGTTTTATTATTATTATTACAGGACTCTTCTCAAGGAAACTCAGTCTATCAGATTAACATGATAAACTACATCAAGCATAAATATCCTGAACTACAAGTGGTTGGAGGAAATGGTGAGCACGGTTTCTTTATTCGGGACTTTCTTCTTGAATTCATCTTCTACCTTTGTCCCTTTTATTTCTCAGACTCCTCGATCACTTTCCTGTGCCTCTGTCTCTCTCTAGTGGTGACAGCTGCTCAGGCTAAAAACCTCATAGATGCCGGTGTGGATGCCCTGAGGGTGGGGATGGGGTGTGGCTCTATCTGTATCACACAGGAAGGTACGATCATACTTGATCATGGGACATAAAAATGTATGAATTTCACTGTATTGAGTATATTTTGCTCCCAACCATCATATTGTGGTCTTGTTTCTCAGTAATGGCGTGTGGACGGCCCCAAGGTACATCAGTGTACAAGGTCGCGGAGTATGCCAGACGTTTTGGAGTGCCGGTAATCGCTGATGGAGGCATTCAAACTGTTGGACATGTGGTAAAAGCTCTCGCCCTGGGAGCATCTACAGGTAAAAGAACGCAATCTTCTCCCATTTTCTCGGGGCATTACATTTTTTGTGCACTTGGATTAGCCAGTGGACAATTGAGTCAGTTATTCAGTCTTTTTTTTCTTCCTCAGTGATGATGGGGTCATTGCTGGCGGCAACTACTGAAGCTCCAGGAGAATATTTCTTTTCCGATGGTGTGCGCCTGAAAAAGTACAGAGGAATGGGCTCCTTAGATGCCATGGAGAAAAATAACAGCCAGAAACGCTACTTTAGGTGAGATTTTTACTGGAAAACACTTAATCTGGAAAATTTTTACCTCGTTAATCATGTGAATTATATTTGTGTGACCAGTGAGGGAGATAAGGTAAAGGTGGCTCAAGGTGTTTCAGGATCAGTACAAGACAAAGGCTCCATTCATAAGTTTGTTCCTTACCTCATTGCTGGCATCCAACATGGCTGTCAGGACATAGGAGCCAAAAGTTTGTCCATTTTACGGTAAGTGTCGAACTGTGCGTCTGTTTAGTGTGAGATTTACTACGTGAAGGCTTTCGCCAAGTATCCTCCTGTGATCTGTCTCCAGGTCAATGATGTATTCTGGAGAACTGAAGTTTGAGAAGAGGACCATGTCGGCTCAGATGGAAGGTGGCGTCCACGGACTTCACTCGTAAGTCTGAACTGTGACTGTTTGCTTCAGGTGACCTTTACCCCTCCGCTGCAACCCCTTGTATGCCTTCTTGTATTCCTGTTTCTGTTGTCTAAACATTTTGATACGAGTGACAGTATGTGAACATGCTGTTGTTAGATATGCTTCATTGTTAAATGTCCATTAATTTACCTTCAGCAGTATAAAATGGTCTTATCTTTTTCTTTTTCTTACTCATGCTATCATATATTAGATATTCTTTTGTGCCATGTAAGTAATCATACCTCCATCTCCTCCTTTTTTAAAAATTTATCTTCATTCATTTTTCTAACTCTAAAGTTTATGCTTTCCCTCTTTTTTTCTATTCCACATGTAGTTATGAGAAGCGGCTTTACTGAAACAGGTGGAAGAGGAAACACCCGATCGGGACCTAACGTCCCGACCCCAGCAGCTATGAGCAGATGCACCGGACGCATGTGATCAGACTGCAACGCATGAAGCTCCTGTGACTTCTACACTCTAAAGTCTAAACACAACTGTTCTGTGACCTTCTGTTCTTTGGTGTCCCAGCTCTGACCCCCAAAACAACTCTTTTTAAGTTCAAAGAAACTAAAAGGATAGGGCCAAAGAACAGAGCTTTAGAGGATGGTCACAAACTCTTAATCTGTTGTTCTCCCTCTCAGGTCAACCTGTAGAGGGAATCCTGTATTTACCTATTCTGTTGTTCCCTTTCAACAACAAAATGTATGGAACAAACTTGTCATGATATATTTGCCGAGCTGTTGATAGAGAAGAGTACAGCCATATATTTCCTTGCTCATTTACTATATTAGCAACTACGCCCCCCCCGCTTTTTTTTTTGCAGGAAATCAAGTAAATAACAGCGCACAGAACTATAATCACATACTTTTAGTTCTCTTTCTCTCTTATATATAACAATAGCAAGGGAAGTGTAATAATAAACACAGAAAAGTAAAATTCTCATAATGTTGTTAGAGCGCAGGTTTGTCTCTGACACATGTCGGTGAGCTCTGTGCCGCTCTGTCATAGAAGGGACAAGAAAAGCATCAGCCTTAATTTATAAACAAGCACTCCAAATAGGGAGTGCCTTCAAAAAGCAATTTACACTCTCACCTTGAACTTTACTCTTATTTTTATGTTATTGCTTGATTTAAAGGAGAGTTTTCACAGTTTTCGTACATCATTCTCATTTTTATTGTCACTATGCAACCAAAGCTCCACTTAGCTTTATAGTACATGTTGTATTCTTTAAAAATGTTATTTTGCTAAAGGTTATCATTAATAACACACCAGTATATAGTATAGTTGGTTATTAGTCTTTATTTCCCAGGCTCAGTATTAAAAAAAAGAATAATAAAGCAAAAAAAAAAAAAGGTATATATGGTAATAGATTCTCTAGTATTGCAGTAGAATGAAACCATTATTCAAGTTTTGATTTATTTATTTCTGGTGATCTTTACAAATTTTTAAATTCATTTAATTTCTCCTTTTTTCTGTGAGGTACTCAACATATTTGGTTTGACACGTATTACATGTATTACTCAGTTTAAAAAAAAAAAATCAACAATTAATTTTCAATTTTGCCAACAATTTGTCACCAGTTAATTAAACTTCTTACTAGCTGACAAATGTAATATCTTAATTATAAATAATGCCATAAATATTATTTTCTTTTTTGTTCAACCTAGGAATCAAACTTTCATTTAATGGAACTTGTGTTTTATAGTGGATGTATATGTATTTGAATAAACATAATTTTTCAAACAACAGTTTGATACTATTTAAAAACTGTTTCGTTACAACTTTAAATTCATGCACTGCAATGATGTTGTTTTTATTCTTCAAAGATATTCCACTGTTAAAAGAAAACACCCAGAAACGACGCAAGGAAAAAAAACAAACGAAAAACGCCAGTTTGTCTCTATTGGTACTTTAAAAGGTGACATGAATGCTTTTACACTCAAAATTCAAAGAAACCTCAAAAGGTTTATATATTTAGACTGCAATTCTTTTATCACACTATCAGAAACGGGAAAGCAGAGAAAGTTAAGCCCTTTCAAGTATGTCTCACAAACCACAGAAGGTATCAACAACGCAAACTTTTGCTTGTCCTATGGCTGCTAGATTTCCTCGACACAATCCTGGATTTTCACTAAAACAAAATAAAGCAAAAAAAATTGAACTCCCGCTTGGGTTAACTTCTTTGCTGCAAATATTACCTTTTAGAAACAAATGTTTGATTTTACATATGATTTCAATGGATACATACTAAAATTATAATGTTGCTCAAATAAAGCAATACTGCAAGGAGAAAATAAGTTGCTGAAAGCAGCATAATGAAGTCAGTCTTCTAAACTGTTTTTTTTGTTGTTGTTTTAATATACAATATCAACAGTACAGTATTTACAAAAAAATATTGGCTCATATTTTAGGTCTATATAACTTTTTTGACATATAGACTACAGTTTAATTCCCCCATCTAACCTAAATAGAGTTAAATCTACATAATTTGTATTTCAGTTATACCTAGTTTTATTTTGTTTTTTTAGCTTCCTACAATTCAATGGTGTCACTGCAAACACTCAGCGCATCAATTTGTTTGCACACACTGACAAACTCTGCTTGTACAGCCATATCCCATTCCAGCTGTTTGCTTTCACTCAGGTGTTTAGTTCCTGCCAATCGGCCAGACCCCCGAGTGTCCTGGGAAGCTAAGCTCAGGGTTCGGTAACGTCTGTGGTATGGCAGGTGGGGGATTGCACGTGGGAGGCTGCTCTGAGTAAAATTTTGCCCTCTGTTGGCCCATGAATGTGATCGCAGCTTTCCTGTTTCTTTGGAATGGCTGCAAAGGCCCTGGGTTGAACCAGTAACACTCCCTTTCCAATCACATTGGTCTGGTGATAATGGTTGATTTCTACGAGCTGTCATACACCCTTGAGGTTGGGAATACCTGGAGCTGGACACGGTGCTCTCTTGATCTACATCTCCACAAGAAGAAGTTCGGTAAAGGGTATTTCCTACAGAGCTGGGCCCTTGCTTTGATGTACCTTGGCTAGGGGAGCTCAAGGAAAGGCTTGAGGAAGCAGGTATGAGTCTTGGGAAACCAAAGATACTATGAGAAAACAGGGATTCGCTGAACAGAGCTTGGTCAATGCTGCGCGACAAGTCTATGGGAGATGGGGGCCGCAGATCCACAGTCGAGTCAGTCTCGAGACCTAAATTATCCAGTGATGACAGGCGAGCCTCAGCTGAGGCTGTAGGTTTATGCGGTGGGTTTGGGGGTGTGGGGAGAGGTAGTACATTTTTGCTTTGGCTGGGTTTGTGAACACAGTCTGGTATATTTCCAGGAGACTCCACAATTGAGCAAAGAGGAAGAACCTCTGACTGCTCCTTGGCAACAACATCACAGGCCACCAGCTTTTCTTGCTTACCCTGGGAAAGGACGGGGGAATTTGTACCATCCTGAGAGGTTATGGTGAGCATTCGTGAAGGAGAGCCACAGGATAGACGGGACCAAGATCCTGGTCTAGGATGTGCTAGGGTCTTGTTAGAGTTGCTACAGAATAGAGGATGTGTGCCAATTACAGACAAACCTAGGCACACCCCAATCTCACAGAGTCTGCAGCCTACCTGGTAGCCCCACCATTGCCAAGGCTGAAACCCATGGCCATCAACCCCACCCAAACCAAGGGCATGCAGGATCCCATAAAGCTGAAGACCTCCACACCCTAACAAACACAAAGAAGTTCCTACTCCAGCTCCTGCTGCCCTACCCCAGTCCTTCATACTAGCAAAGGGGCAAATTGCAGGTCGCATCACCTCAGGAGATCCTCCACTCTCTCCATTGTCATTTAACCTGTAAATGTTTCTACTGTTGACTTGTGTTAAGCAGTAGAAGATGAGGTATGAGCATGAGAGAAAGGTGGTGAGACATACGAACACACCCTGAGGAAATAGCAGGATTACAGTCGGGAGGCTGTGAAAGAGCTGAAAAATCCCAAAACACCCTAAAGAGATAATAAAATGCAACAGGGCCAAACATAGCAACAAGCAAGGCTTTGGCAAGGCTGAGAAGGAGGCAGAAATAACAGGTGGAAGTGAAAGATGCTTGCGTGAACGAAAGGAAAGAAGGAGGAAGGCCAGGGAAAATGCTGAGATCAAACATGGCAATGGCAGTTCGGAGAGCAGCAGAGAGACCACAGGGGAAAGACGATCTTGGTAACTGTAAGCATCGTAAAGCAAACAGAAAGCTTGAATCCCTGCAAATGCCAAAATGAACAAGTGCAGCATTGTGAAGTAAGGGCTTCCTGGGGGACACCTCAGGGGCAGCCCTAACAGGCAGACTGCAGAGATTAGGCCAAATACAGTGAAGACAGAGCCTAGGCCATAGATATGTGCTTCCCATGCAAATCCCCACGTAGCCAGGGCAGAGTTCCAGTCTGAATACAAAGGGACCAAAAACGAAGGGGTGAGAGCCAGAAAGGGGTGCAGAACCTTGTTGTGAGTAAAGTCCTCTGGGTAAGTAGGTGTCCAGGAATGATTTAGTGTTTTGCAGGTTGTGGCAAGTGTGTCCATGTTACCATCTAGCCGGCTTGGGCTTCTGGCTTTTGAATCATTCTTGGAGTCATCTGTGAAGAGTATAAAAAAAACATAAACACCATATTGGTTATGTCAGCAGAAAACCAAAAGGTAGAAAATTTAAGTACAGACTTAAAGTTTTTCGTCGGCAAATGAGCAAACATGCTAACTTGCATAAATATGATGGTATATTAATACACAGACAGTGTGAAAGATGGACATCGCTATGGTTTTTAAAACATAGCATTAAACATGTCTTAATTTTTAAAAATGTAATATGTCTCTAAATGAGTGACTAAGCCTATAAACTCAGCAGGAGTAGGTCAAGTCAGAGAGTCGTTTTCCCATAGACTTCTATAAGACTGCCCTCTGGTGGCCATTAAATAGAATGCAGGTTTAAGGCACTATAAGCTACATCAATCTTTTATACTGTCAATGTCATCAGCACTTTATCCATGTCATCATGAGCATGTTAGAATCCTAGTGTTAGCATTAAGCTCAAAGCATGGCTTTGCTCAAGATACACCTTTGCTTCACACCTAATACATCTGTGTACTTTTATTATTTTTTGTGTGGTGGTTATGTTTTATATCATCTTTAATAATGACACATTTTTCCTCGCAAAATGAACATACTGGTACTAATCTAACCTCTGGATACAGGCCAAATTTATTTTTACGCACATCTTCATTTTCTAAAAAGAGAGCAGGGTGTAATCTGCTGTGTGTGAAGCTAATCCATAATAAAACAGAACAGGCTTGTAACTGGGAATCTAACTGGGTCACAGACAGAGTGGGAGCATGAGCAGTAGGTTGTGTGCATATGTGTTCGTGTGAAAGTGAGGAAGAGAGATACTGTATGTGTGTTGATTAGCCAGTATTGACCTCATGCCTGCTCTCATTTTGTGTGGCTATAAGTAAATTCGCATTAGTCAAGAGATGTTATGTTATCTATAAGAACGTGAAAGAGCTTTATGATGGATTATAACATTGTAATAAACAAAAAAAATGTGAGTTTCTTATTCTTTATATGAAATAAGCTGTATAGGGCCATCTGAATCAGGGAACCTACTGGTTATAAATGGAATGTGTCCTATTTCTGGTCCTCCATTAGTAGTGAAGCGATTACATCAGTATAAACGCAGCAAACAGAGAGCACTTTTAAGTGCGGGGCTTTTGCTCTGCTGTCTATGAAATCTAATAAAAAGGAGAACACATTTAATATATACTCCATCTTGATGCAGTTATTCAATAAACTTGCTGTTACACTGAAAATGTGTGGTATTAAATGCATACACAGTAGGAAGCAAATTCCTTATTAATTTCTTTCAAAGTCCTCCTCTCATATGCTTGTGGACACAACATTTACTTTGACAAGCAAATGCCAGTATGTGTGTGTGTATAGTAAACAGTGCACGTGCTGCATTATCCAGTAACCTTTGAGTGTGGGCAATGGACGCTCACTGCAATGTGAATAAAATGTTTTACTTTAACAGGAGAGTGTAAGTTTGAACTGGAGAATCTGTGCTAAAAGACTTGAATGAGAAAGACAGGGGGAGAGAACTAAAGGAGTTAGAGTTAGAGAGACATTTGAAGAAAGTGATGCAACCCATTCTGTGAATGTAAAAAAAACTGTGTTTGCCAGCAGAATACACATCATAAGCACTGCAGTGACACGTGGATTCTGAGTTTTTGAAGGTTATGGAAGGAAACTGAAATGCACTATGGGCCATAGTTTCAGCCTTAGTTTTAAAGTAGGGATGCTGTGAATAATTAAAGGACTCTTACCTTCTTTTGCCTCCATGCTGGAAATTTCTCTCTGTAAAATAAGATCTGTAATATCAATGAATCCATCTCTATTTCCCTTTGTGGTAACAGAAATGCCTGTGGTCCATCCAAGAGTGTCTGGCCCCGGTCCAGTGGGCAGTGATGAAGTTGAGTTCTGGTCTGATGTGTGTGATGGGAGTGAGCCAGGGAGAAGAAAGGGTAAGTGAGTATCAGTCATCTGATTTTGAAAGCCTGGGAATGTTGGCTGATTCTCTCCAGTCTCTCTAGGATACAAAATCGATGCGGTGTTGGTCTCAGCTGGCTGATTCTTTAATGTTTGTTCATGGGTAAGCTTGGGTGGTACACTTGCTGATGAGGACTTCATTGTTTGCATTCTCTCTGTGGAGGCAGTATCTACTGTAGCACCCTTTGTGGGTCTGGGTACAGGTCCCTTCTCATTAGGAAATAAAAGAGATGTCTCAGCGCTCTCCAGTAAATCGCTGTATTCACCAATCACACCTTGTCTATCTGTGTCCTCAGATGATGATAAGGACCAACTTAAAGGGGAACCCAGGAAGTCATCATCCTCAGGTGCAATCATGGGGTGACCTGGTGCTAAACCAGATACATGAGGTCTACCCGAGAGCTGTTTTAGAAACTGCCCAGCCGTGTCACTGTTTGGCTGTTGTGTTTCTTTCACATTTTCTCCAGTTAACGCTATGGCATGAAGCGAGTGAGGCAAAGAGAGAGGGAAGAGAAAATAAATATTCCACAGAGAGACCATGTTGAGGGTCTGCAAACTTGACCTCAAAGTCACTTGGAGTTGTTGTGCAGTCACATGTTTGAGTAATCCCTAATATCAGGTTTCCAAAGATGTCATTCTTAACACACCTGGAGAAAACAATCACACGTAAGACACAAGTAATGCCAACACCCTTCAAATATTGCTTATCAGTTGGACATCTCTAACATAGATAAAGTTAAACTGCTGCATGTGGGTGACAGCTAAAATCGAAAATTGTATGTGAAAATAACAGCAGTGTGATGAATATGAAAGCGGTGTGCTAAAACCCTCTGCTAGACTATAAAGTCTTGTGACGTGCACACAGTACAAACATTAAAATGCAAAACCCCATTTAAACAAGAGCATTAAAAAAAGAGACATTAAACTACGCAACTCTGTGTGGCAGCCATTCCTTTTTTAGCTTTCTTACCTCATCAATAGCCCTCTTTGCTGCAGCCCCTTTAAACATATATGCCGCTCTGTGCTGCTGCATGTCTGCAGTCTCTGTCTGCATTGCACGGCGTGTCCTTTCATACTCACTCTGCTATGCCCCTGTTCTATCCATCGGGCTGCCGACACATGGGACAGACCCCACCTCCTCTACACAACCCCCGCTATGCCCACATGCTGCTTCTGCACTCATCTGACAGTGACACTGTTTGCTGCCTTAGATTCTCCTAAATCTGAGGTGGCGTCGTTATGAGTATCACCTTTATTATAGTTACATGAGAACCTTGGAGAAGAGAAGAGAAGAAGAGAGAAGAGAAGAGAAGAGAAGAATATATGTAAAAGTAAAATATGCCAAAGCAGATCAATACATGGACTTGTGGCTAAAGTAAACAGCTCAGCTTGAAACATTTCAACTAAAGTATATACTGAAAAGCAGATTATTTTTTAACAGCATACATCTATAATGCACGATCGTAGTTACTTGCTTGTATACGAACACGGAACACCTGAGAATCTAGAACATGCACTGTTTGACCGAGGATTTTTACCACCACTTATTGCAGCGAGAAACTGTAGTGGCGTTATTTTATTCACATTCCTTTATTTTCCTCCTTTTATTGTTCACGTGAGGTGTTTTTACCCAATGGGGGAAATCCAGTAACCTCATGGCCTAATTCAATTCCCATGGATGCTTCAAAAATAGACACTGATCCACATACCTTTGGACATATTTGGGGACAGTGAGCTTGAGGCACAGACACACATTATATGCTCTCTTTGCCTAGATGTTGCAGCCATCTTAAAACTTCTGTTTTATAAACTCCTCACTGACCATTATTGTTGAATGGGAATTCTGCCAAATGCATAATGATTGGTCGCTGGGATGCAGACTTAACTTCATCCCAAACAAATACGCCAAACATATCGTTATGACAAAACACAAAGGCATAAATAATGGTTCTGCATGCCAAGACACACACACTGGCTGTGACTGGCAACACCAAAGATAGTAATAAAGAGTTTACACTTGCATAAGTACAGCCAGAACGACAGTGAAGGCTATGCCACATCATTTAGACAGTCAGAGATGAGAGATAGGAACTTCCCCAGGGGTGTGATTAACCCAGTGTCTGATGAGGACACAGGAAAGCATCAACCCGGCCGTGACTAAAGGGGCTGGAAAGGAACAATGACAGGCCAAACATATGAGCTCAGAAAGGGACATGGCCAAATGATTGCCGCCTCACACTTGCTATCTGAATTCACTGAGCAACTGGTTTCTGTTTAGACAACTCATCCTCCAACAAGACAAAGTCAGCAGGGGTTGAGGTCCTGCGGGGAATGAGGACTGTCATGTCAAGACTCATAAACAAAGCTGCACAAGCAAAGAGGAGGATAAAAGCAAGCAATGCCCTTACTTTTGATAAAAGATGAAGATGGGACAAAACGTACACTACAATATTATACAATGATACCCTCTTAATATGTGTATACAAGCATCACCTTTACACTTCACCTCAGTTCTCTGTTATTGGACCAACAAAGGAGGTCAGAGTAATGAGGGCAATGGCACAATCACATGCATCTCTTTGTGGAAACTCAAGCGAATTTTTAGAATATAAATCTAAACGCACGTTCATTAAGGACAGGCATCACATGTGTCTTTTAAAGAAGAACTGAGTGAAATGGTTTATTCAGCATTAGTTTTTGTAATTGTAATAACTCCAACATTCAGTAAACATACATTAAAATGAGTACAAATCTTTAAATAATTATGAAAGTGAAATAGTGGAACAAATTTTCTTAAGATGTGTAAAATATCAGAGATCCACAGAAAAAAACAAAAGAAATATATACTATGATTTATTTAAAAACATTCAAATCATTGAATTCAGGTGTTCCAGTCAACAACTTGAGCCAAGCCCTCTTGTCCAAAATCCGTGTCTGCCCTCACAAATGTGTTTCTGAAAGAATGGTCAAAAAGTCCTATAAACACACTCCTAAACCTTGTGGGAAAAGGGTGAGCCGAAATCATATTAAACCCCATGGATTAAGAATGTCACTCAAGTTCATAGGTAAGCACTGTTTTTTCCCCCTGAAAAGCTGGAATTATAAAGGGAATGCATTAATAAATTCCCTTTATAATTATAAAGTCTCTCTGATTCTGATGTGTATAAAAGTAAAAAAACAAACAAACAAACAAACCAAAAACAAAATGAATACTTGTCTGACAGTCATGTGAGTCTAAATGTTTTTAAGTGTTATTAATATATGGCATATTGTGTGTGTATACATATATATATATATATATATATATATATATCGGCTGCTTTTTAATTAGAGTGAAACTCGCTTTCATTGATGATTTCAAGGAAGACAGAAGACAGAAGAAGCTGAAGTGGAAGCAGCTATAAAAATCAGCCAAATACAGGAAGCCCACTTATCAGTGATAGCCACAGGTTCCAGAATAATCATTTTCAATTTGTGGACCTATCAAAAATACCATACCATAAGAAAGAGATTGGGCAAAAATGGAAGACTTTGAAGGTGAAAACCATTGCTGACCACAAAGAACACAAAGGCTTGTCTCACACTGGCCATAAAACATCTTGACGAAAGTATTCTGTGACGAGATAAAAGTGTCAAACTTTTTGGAAGGTTTGGGTCCTGTTACATCTAAAAAGTTAAAAGTAACACAGAATTGCTTAAAAGATTATATTATATGATCAGTCAAACATGGTGACGGTAGTGTGAAAGTCTGGGGCTACTTTGTTGCCTTAAGAACTCGACAACTTGCTGTAATTCATGGAACCATGAAATTTGTTCTCTGCCAAAACATCCTGAAACCTGGAACCCTGAAACACTTTGAACAATCCTGCAAAGAAGCCTGGGCGAAAATTCTTCCACAGTAAGGAGAAAGATTCATTGGAGGTTATCACAAACACTTGATTGCAGTTCTTGCTGCTAAAGGTTGCCCGATTGTTTCCCACTAGTTACTTTTTCACAAAAAGCCAGGTTGGTTTGGATATATATTTTTTTCCCTTAATAAATTAAATCTTCATTAAAAAAAACTGCTCTTTGTATTTACTCAGGTTATCTTTGTCTAATAATAACATTTGTTTAATTATCTGAAACATTTAGGTGTGACAAAATAATTTTTTTTCAGCAGCTGTAAAACCCTAAGAAAACACAACCATAAACAAAACCATACTTTTTCAAGGTTTTTTCCACTATATAATCAAAATCAATAAAAAAAAACTATCCTGGGCTCTTTGTTTACTAATTTACTTTTAATTTGGCTATCATTAGGCTAAAGGCTTGGGCTGTAGTGCCAGGCTAAATAGCGTCTATATGCTATTTGTCTTTGACCACTCAAATTAAATCTGTAAATTTGCACTTCAGTTACGTTACAGTTGTTATATTTGAAATACACTGCTCAGACAGGTACAGAGAACCTGCAAATGAAGAAATTATGCAGTGGGTCACAGTCCAGATATTTTCAGACTGCACAGTAGGTGGCGGAAAAATATGTAGTCACAGAAAATTACCAGAAGAAGAAGAAGGAGGAGGAGCTAAGAGGAGGACATAAGGAAAGGAAAAGGGGACAACACTGGGATCAATTCCATCTTGGCGGTCAGGCTCACTTGTAGCTTATTATTAACTCCCCCCCCCCCTTTTTTTTTTGCCTCCTTCTTCTTCTTTTG
>VUQG01016585.1:27809-38142 GCA_015106755.1 Etia nguti | reverse complement strand
GCGTGAAGTGTTTCCAGCTGGGCGTCATGTACCTGGAGTCCAGTGTTTTAATCGATGCATGAAACTATACATTTTTAGACATAACTTGTAACGGCCGCCGTTTTCTTTGTGAGTATTTATTACACGGCGTGCTGCGGGGAAAAGCCTGTTCTAACGTTTATTTTTTAGCACCTGACGGCTCTTTTTTGCTTCTCATCCGTAAACACTCTGCATACTCTTTCACGTGATTCAGTTCATTTTGAAAAGTCTCAACAGGATCTTGAGCTTTATTGTGAAAGGTTTATGTGGAAAATAAACAAGCGAACACGCGATGGTTTTACCGTCGTTGTTGCTAACGACAACGCATAAAAACAGGCGCTTGTCTGTCCGTAGTGTGGTTATATTAAATATAAGAGAAAGAGAGAACTGTAAGAAATTAATATAGCCACTACAGTGACCATCAAAACAGTTTATTTTGCGACACCACGAAACAAACGATAGCGTAAAATGAAACGATATATATATATATATATATATCGTTATATCGAACAGCCCTACTCTCCAGGTACTCCAGCTTCCTCCCACAGCCCAAAGACATGCAGTTAGTGGGGTTAGGTTAATTGATGAATCTCAATTGCCCATAGGTGTGAACGTGAGTGCCAATGGTTGTCTGTCTCTATGTGGTAGTCCTGTGACAGGTAACACCCTGGGATAGGCTCCATAACTTTGCATACATTTTTATTCCTTTAATGTATTATACTATTACTAAGCACAAGCCTGTATCCTGGCAGTGCCCTAGTGGCAGTAAAGTATCTTATCTTGTCTATGCTGTTAGGTTATCAGACGACTCCAACCGTTTTTTTTGTTACCCGTTTGTTCTGCAGTAGTAAAGGCAGCACACTATCACGGCGAGGTTGTAAAAAGACATCAGAGGCATCGGGGAAAGGTGACGAGAGTGGGCGTGGCCTGGAGGCACAGGTACCAATGGAGGATTTGGAGAGAAACCAGAAGATCCTGCAGTGGATGATGGATGGAGACAGACAGAGAAAGAGTTCTCATGGGTGAGTCATTTTCTTATTTAAAGCTGACAGTAATTTATAGTTCTTGCAATTTCTAAAATTCTTAAGATCAAATAAAATAAATAAATAAAAATTAAATTAGAATACAGGTGATGTGCTTTCTTTCTCATCAGATATATTGTACTGAAAAAACCTTTTCCCCTCTTCACTTCAGAAAATGTATTCCACCGTTTGTTTTTTTTTTTTTTTTAATTTGGCAGTGGTTTGGCAATGATATTTTACTTGGCAAAAAAGAAAAACACTTTGGGTTGTTGGTCGCCATTTAAAGCAAAGGGTCAAAGTAAAAGCAGACTCTGCTCGTAGCAAAGTGAATTTCTCAGTGACCTTATAGATGACACTTCGATAACGGCAAATGGAATCTGCTATTGTGCCCACAGCTAAGCAATAACCTGGCTAATGATTACGCTTTATTATTAACCCATGACCATATAACTGTGTGTGTGGGCACTAGTCTGCTGGCATACATAACAGCACGTGGATACATCGAACAAATCATTTCTGCTTATGTTGGGGGTTATTTCTTCTTCAGGTGCACAAAACATGGTGTGTTTTTAAATCTTTGTCCTGAGTAATGCATACTCGCTATATCAAGAACCAGTATTTTGGTGGGCAATGCTTAGCATAGTCTCATATTGTCAGGCTCTAGCTCCTGTGCCCATTTTAATGTAGGCTGTTCTCCTGTTTTTTCAGAGGGAGCACCAGTAGCTCAAGGAGGACAGGAACCAGCAGCGAATCGCCACGTCCAGCTTCAGTGGAGCGGCCTGGAGCTGTGCACCCCTGGGTCTCTGCTCAACTACGTAACCCTTCTTCAGTTTCCACCGCTATCCCCGGCTCATCATCCACCCAAGTACAGCCTTCTCATCCCTTCATCCAGGACCCAGCTATGCCCCCCAACCCAGCTCCAAACCCCCTCACCCAGCTGGAGGAGGCTAGACGGAGGCTGGAGGAGGAGAGGAGGAGGGTTGCACTACAACAGGTCAAGCCTAGGTAAGTGTCAGGTCAAATTCTGTGTACTCGATTGTGGGATTATTGTTATTATTATTAATGTTTGTTTTTTATTGTGTGTTTAACGTGTATTTTTTCTGTCTCAGGCACAAGTCTGGAAAGCGTCAAGTGTGCGAGAACATGACAGTGGCTTACTACTTTTGTGGAGAACCAATTCCATATCGAACATCTGTCAAAGGCCGTGTAGTGACTTTGGGCCAGTTCAAGGAGCTGCTTACCAAAAAGGGCCACTACAGGTATATAAATACCACAGACGGGTTTTAAAAAGCCATAAGTGCATGTGGGAATGTTACAGATGTTCTCTTACACTTGTGCTTGTGTTCAGGTTCTATTTCAAGAAAGTGAGCGACGAGTTTGACTGTGGTGTGGTGTTCGAGGAGGTTCGTGACGATGACGCAATCTTGCCTATCTTCGAGGAGAAGATCGTCGGGAAGGTGGAGAAGGTTGACTGAAATTTTGGGAACATGAAAACAAATCAGATGGCATGAAAAAAGAGGAAGAAAACATTCAGGTGGGATTGAAATTCACCTTCCAGAAAACGAACAACGGGAAGTAGAAAGGCGGAAGGAGTAACGTGTGACCGAATGGAGATTGCGCTGCATAGTCGAAGCTCGAGCGTTAAGGAGGCGGTTATTTTTACAGGACATCAACACCTGGATCCAAACTCACATAAAGTAAAGAAGCTCGGCCAGATGATACAGCGGGTAGTAGAAGAACATAAATTATTTCACCTGTCCTGTCTCCACTGTGGACGATCAAGGAGAGCTGTTCAGGTATGTCTGACCAGTCTTCCACTTCTACTGCAATGGATGGGAAAAGGGTGAGGGGACTGCTGAAGGAGAGAGGTTTAAAGTAGTCTTCCACTTCTGCTCTGGAGGAGCCCGTCCTCCGCAGACCATTACGATGCTGCTACATTACCACGGAAACTCTTCAATCGGTGCTCAGGACGGTAAAGGAAGCAGTTTTGTTCCTCTCGGGAGTCTAGCTGCCTTTTGCTGTCTCTGTTCCTCATCAGCTGGTGACAGAAGATTTTTGGGGAGTGGAACATTTAGCCTGCCTCTCGTTGACTTCATAGCCTCAGAACAGAGAAACCTGCTCACCCTCAATTCCTAGAAGTCACGTAGTGATCTCTCACATGAACTTGTTCAGACAACAGTTCTCTGCATAACTTGTTTACCATATTTTTAATAAGACAAGTACTCTAGCTACTTGTTTTCATTTTATTTGAATCGTGTATGTACAAGGCAGGTACTATTACTTATTATTGCAGCTTAATTTCGTCATATCTCAGACTTAATGTTGTATTATTGTGTATGTTTTGAAGCTAGTTCATTAGTCATTTCAGGGCAGCCGATTTGTTTGTTTCTTCCCAGTATACCACATCACTGCACCTCAGCTCTGTACTGTTTACCTTTGAGTGTGCAGTCGTGTTCTACTGCGGGAGGATTTTTAAATATAGGATTTTTTTTATTACCCTCAAAAAAGACCACAATATATAATTTTTTTTAACGGTCACACTGTCCCCTTTTGTAACTTAGAAGTCTTCTGCTATATCAAAAGCCTGCGCACAGAACTCCAAGCTCAGTCTAGGTGCCTGCCTGCCTGCCCGCCTGCCTGCCTGGCCAGTGCCATTACTATCTACAGTGCTTATTCTGAAGCGTTAAGTGTCCGTCGTGTACACCTGAACTCAGCCAAAGAGTGTAGTGTGAGCCCCCTTCGCCTGCATACACGTGTATGTGCAGTCCACAGCTATCTAATGTGTGTTTTTTGACATAACTGTGAGGGAATGTGGTATTTCCTCTTGCAGATTCCCAGATCTTTAAACTTTGTACAGGAACACTGAGTTTAAAAACTGCACGTTTTTTTTTTTGTTTTTTTTTCTTTCTTTCTCCAAATTAAATGAATAGTTTGACATTAGAAATTTTCACCAGGAATACTGTGATAAGTTAATGCAGCTCATATATGTGAGCGGTAAATGCAAAGCTAAAGCCAGCAGTTGTTAGTTTACTAAGAAGATTGGACCTACCCTGGCTCTTACGTAAGTTAAACTACGAGTTAGAACTACAAGTTAATTTAATTTAATTATCAGTTATTTGTTGTTCATTGGTTTATAAGAAGGGTGGCACCAGTGGTGAAATTCTGGGTCAGTGGCGGTGTTTAAAATAGTTTGGTTGATAGCTGATTGTTAGTTTTTGTTTATTTATTTATTTTGTTTTTGTCATTCAAAACTGTTAAAAGGTTTTTCAGATCTTTATCACACTATCTCAGCACAAAATTGGTGACACAGAAGACTATTCAAAATACGCCAGTTTGGTTGCCAGATATTTGGTTGATCTGTGGATTGCTAGTTTATTGCATATAAATTGATGATTCAGAGGACCTATCACGATTGCCTAGAGCCTGATGAGCTGTCTAATAACTACTCGCTTTTGCGGGTGAGGAAAAACGGATTTGAGGTGGGAGCAAGATTGTAAGATCGTGATGATTGTAAGGCCTTCAGCTCGGGTTATAGATGCATGCTGATTAGGAAACGCTGAAAGGCGCTGGGAGGTAGACTTTGTGAAATGTAGACAGAGCCAGGCGAGATGTCTTCTATTCTAAGCTCAGCTAATTGCCTATAGCTTCATGTTTACTGTATAGACACGAGGGGTGTTACACATTTGGTCACTTTTTTGTTATGAAAACAGCAGAGTGAGTTTTTCGAAATGTCAAGCTAGTCCTTTAAACTGCTTGTGTTTGTACCATAACGCAGTAAAGCCTTGAGGTCAGAATTTAAAGCGCAGCGCAAACGTTGCACTGAGGGCACACCAGCTACGTAAGCCGAATGTAACTTTATGAATTTTTTAAAAAAAAAATTTGTTTTTTTACTTTTGTCCACCATATCCTCGAAGGATCGATCATGTCAGCTACTTGAGCACAGGTTCACTATTGATCTGTTCACCTGATTGTTTTGTGTCCTCGATGCTGATTGTTAATTGAATGTGTTGCATTAATGTCAAATAGAAATGATCCTAGGTTTGGCCCAGCATGGGGAGCAAAGGATCAGAAAACGTGTTTGTCCTTACTCCAACCCATTATGCCTTCAGTATGAAATAAAAAATTTAGAAATGTATTTGTTTATAAGAAAAAAAAATGTAATTTTAATAATCAGTGAGCATGTTCTTTATAAGGAATGTTTCCAGATGAATTGAACTGTCTATTTTGGTTTAATGTTTATGTGCAAAATGCTTTTGGCCCTCTGATATATTTTGCATCTGCTTTATTAGAAAGAGCACCCAGGGACAGTTGAATGACTACATTGAGTTGTTTCTTGTGATTTATGATTTGATGGACAAAGAACAAATAACTGCATCTGTTGCGTTGTTGATTTGTGTGAAACACAGTGCCTTTAACCTTTCAAAAATGTGTTTATTGAAACCAATCCATGCTTTTTATTATAAGTTTTAATCATCACTCAGTCCCATTTGTATTTTTAGCTGCAGTCATGCTATCTCTCACTTCTGTTCTGATCAACCCTCTGCTGTAAATATGTACATTATCATTTCATACATGTCTTCAGACCTGCACCAAATGTCCATGGTGTTTTCTGTTTTGTTTTTTTGTTTGTTTTTTTCCAACGCCAAGATGTCACTGTGCTGGTTCCACTTGTACATTTCTTTTAAAAGGGTACTTCATAATAAAGATGTTGAATAAATTCATCCTCAACTTTATTTTTGAGGTTAAATGTGTTTTATATGGCTTTCTCTTTTTGCCTTAAACTAAAGGTCTTAACTTTCAGATGCTTTCCACTTGTACTCCACTGCAGTTTGGAGTTTCCGTTTGGTTCCTGCATTTATCTATGTACACTTGCTAGCCTCTTCAATAGGTATACCTTACTACTATTAGTGTGGGCCCCTTTTATATATTGTGGCCACAGGGTGGCTGTGGCTCAGGTGGTAGAGCAGATCAGCTACTGATTGGAAGGTTGGTGGTTCGATTCCTGGCTCCCCCAGTCTGCATGCCAACTATCCTTGGGCAAGATACTAACCCCGAATTGCCCTCCGATGCGTTCATCGGAGTGTGAATGTGTGTGAATGTTTATTAGTTGCACTTGAGTTTAGAAGTGCTTGTGTGAATGGGTGAGTGAGGCATGTTGTATACAGCGCTTTGAGTACTCCGGGAGAGTAGAAAAGCGCTATATAAGAATCAGTCCATTTACCATTTCACTTTTAACTGTCTTATATTCTTCATGGCACAGATTCAGCAAGTTGCTGGAAGCAAAGCTCAGAGATTTTGGTCCATATTTACATGATAGCATCACACAGTTGCTGCACATCCGTGATGTGAATCTCCCGTTCCACAACATCCCAGAGGTACTCTGTTGGGGTGAGATCTGGTGGCTGGATGTCATTTGAGTACAGTGAACTCACTGTCATGTTCATGAAACCAGTTTGAGATGATTTGAGCTTTGTGACATGGTGCAGTATCCATAAAGGGATTGACATGGTCAACAATAAGCTGTGGCATTTCCCCACACTATTACTCCACCACTAGCAGCCTGCACTGTTGATACAAGGCAGTTTGGATCTGTGCTGTCATGTTGTTTATACCAAATTCTGACTTCACTACCCAAATCTTGCAGCTGAAACTGGGACTAATCAGATGAGACAACGTTTTTCAAACTCCTTTGGTATTTCAAACGCCCAATTTTGGGCAAATTGTAAGCCTCAGCTGACAGGAGTGTCCTCCAGTGTGGTCTTCTGCTGCTTTAGCCCATCTGCTTCAAGGTTCATTGTGTTCCGCATTCAGAGATGCTCTTCTTCTGGATATTTTCTCCTTTTTCAGATCATAGTCCTTAAACCCTAGAGTTGGTCATGTGGGAAAATCCCAGTAGATCAGCAGTTTCTCAAAATACTCAGACCAGCCCATCTGGCACCAACAACCACACATTCAAAATCAATTAAATCACCTTTCTTCCTTGTTCTGATGCTCAGTTTGAACTTCAGCAGGTCATCTTGACCTCGTCTACATGCACTGAGTTTCTGCCATGTGATTGGCTGATTAGACACTGTATTTGTGTTAATGAGCAGTTAAACAGCTCTAATTAATAAAGTCGGACCTGAGTGCCAAGAATTGAATGCCTTTATATCAGTTATAGCTTCGTTCACTATTGTATGATATATAATATCAGTGGACAGGGGACGTGGGTGTAAATGTATCATTAGGAAAATATACTTTTAATGAAGTACCCATGCAACTGTAAATACAACTTTCTGTTGCATATATTTAATGTACTCAACATCTTACCAAATGCCTCTCATGTATTTATATTTAAAGCCAAAACAGCTCAAACTCATCCACATCACTTTCATGTCCACAGGTGTCACGTGTGACTAACCGTCTTCAGCAGCAGATGGAGTTAGGTCTCCATGACCTAAAAAGGAAAAGGAGAATTGTTGGACAAACTTAATTAGGTTATATCAGGTTTAAATTATATATATATATATATATTAAAAAAAGTCAGATCAACCCAACAGATTTAGGTTACACACAACACACAATAAATGAACCATAACTTTCACTTAAATAAAAAAAAATATTTAAAGACAGCAAGTTAAGGAAATATACCACCATCACTTGTTGCGCTGTCTCAAATGAATAAACTCTTATGTTTGACTGGTATTTATTTATTATTATTATTATTATTATTTTCGAGTAATCGGCTCAGACTATTGTGTTGTAAAGAGATAACCTTTTCAATGAATAGAAGGTCAATTTACAGCAATTACAAAAACTATTAAAACAATAGCCATTTAATATTGGTGTAGAAAAAGACTGCAGTGGTTATTCAGCAACTTAAAAACAAAGTGACTGCTGAAAGAGGGTATATTCAAAGAAAAACACGATTAATATGCAGACATCCGCTGGGAAGGGTTGTAAAGCAGACAGAAATTTGTTTCTAGGCATTCAAAGTACAAAACACAAATGTGAAAAAGAGCACAATATCGTTCAAAAATCTGGAAACTGTACAACTGGGTGAGAGGACAATATTCAATGTTCAAGGTTTCTTTATGGCTAATATACAATATACTGCGAAATGTACTTGCACCACATAATTGTAAAATTTCCACTATCCTGTAAAGCAAATATGTTTTCGAGTTATTCTATTTATTTATTTTTTTCAAAATATGCCATTGCGTCGATGAATTTCATTCAGAAACTGTACCTGTACGCCCCCTGGTGGATTTCATTTTTCCCCAACTACTCACGCAACGTGAGGTCAAAGTTTAAATATGACGCAGGGACGGACACAAACTAGCTGGGAGACGTAGTAGAAGTAAGAAGTAATGCTTACTAAATCAGTCTTTTTATTTATTCTGCTACTAACACAGATATCTGAGCCCGCGAGCACTCCGGTCACATCCCGTGACTTTACGAGCCTTTAGCGCGCGCGCAGACTGCAGGATAGTTGTCGGTGAGCTAGCATGTTAGCTAGCCAATAGCCCGGAATGGATCTGCTGAGTATAGTTGTGGATGAAGTGGCTCTGGAAGGGCTGGACGGGATAACCATTCCAACTTTGTGGATACGACTGGAAGACAGGCAGCCCAGGTTTCCCCTCAAGCTCGACGACTGCACCAAGGAGCTCATCTGGAAGTCACTGGTCATCAACAGCGAGCTGAAGTTTTACGAGCTCCCGGAGGAGAGAGAGGATGTTGTGTTGACCGACAGGTGATGTTCTCATCCTCACAGATATCATAAGGGACTCGCAAGGGTTTTAACGCAGTTAAAACAAACTGCAGGCCTCCACGCAAGAACTAAATAAATGCTCAAATTTGTCACGATGGTCCACAGACAGACGAAACCATTATTTTCTTAGTGGGGCTGTTGTTTTCCTATACTTTAACACTCTTACACTTTATGTACTCCATCTTAAAACCTGCAGTAAACCAGTTTGTGATGCACTTAATAATCCTGTGAGTGCGTCTGTGTTAGAAAATCTCCTACTGTAAATTTCTCAAGCCTTTATTGTCGTCCTCCATTGATTTCTTTTGTTCGAACAGAAGTCCAAAAGCCAAAGGTAGTCATCTTAACACCATCAGTGACTCCTGAGATTTCAGAGGCCTGAAACAACAGCTGGATAGCACTGGTGGTGTAGTGGACTGATCCTTTAAAAACAACATTTAGCTGTGCACTCTTCTGTTGGTCTAAAGAAGTGTAATTACACATTTAAACCCTGAGATATTTTAATATAAGAAAAAAGTGCAGTTTGAGCAGCATAACTCAGTTTCCTTCATTGTAAGACATAAATGCATAATAATGTGTCAGCTCATAGCACAGACTGTCCTGTAATTAATTCTTTTTGTGGACATCCTAACATAAGTTTTGGACTTTCCTAATGCTCTTCTGGGTGAAGGGAAGTGAATTCCCTTTGCCAAATGCTGGAGGATTGTTTGTTTGCTTGCTTTTTTGTTTTTAATAGTGTAAATATAGATAGCTCTTAACATTACACCTTAGTAAAGTTAGTAGTAGTAGTAGTAGTAGTAGTTATAAGAGCATTTTTCTTTCAGGGTCAAGTTTACCATTGAAATTTAATCATGCAATAAATGTGTTATTTTGCCCTCTTTTTACATTTGGAGTTGGTCTTGTTTCTTTCAGGTTTAAGGACATTGATGCAGAGACCGGCATTGAAGTGACTGAGAGCTTTACCGACACTCCCAAAGACATCTACCCCATCGACGTTGTTCCAGAAAACAAGGACGGGATTCAGGGCTCGTGTGCCGTCTTCAAAGCGAGGAAAGACGTCACAAAGCAAGTCCGCTCCAAGTCCCCTCTGACCCCATTGGTCAGCTTGAATGAGGCTTTGGAAAGGTTTGTAGAGATGAGCTGATACTGACAAAACCCTACCTGGAATTAAATTTGGTTAAATATGCTGCTTATTGAAGATTTCTCACACAATGTCACATGCACAGTGCTTAACAGTCGCCCGCTATATTGGATGTGATTAAAAACACCGGTTGTGTGTGTCTAGTGACAAGTGGTTGCCAGAGGGGCAACGACTGGTCTCCAGGCCTGCATGACTGGGACATTGGCAATCATTTTCCTGCAGCAACCACTCCCAACCTGTTGGAGAATACTAATTTTTCCATATGACTGGTGGTTGCTGTATGGTTGCAGACCAGTTGCAAACAGGACCTAAATGGCAGACAAGTTAGCATCACATGGTTAGGAGTCATGTGCCTACAAAACATCAATAAAATACAATTTAAAAAAAAAAAAAAAAGTTTTTGAA
>VUQG01016585.1:4063-27789 GCA_015106755.1 Etia nguti | reverse complement strand
AAGTGACCTAAAAAAAAAAAAAAAAATACAATTTAAAAAAAAAAAAAAAAGTTTTTATGAAAGCTGCTCATGTTAACCATTAAACTATCTACGCAGGATGGTGAGATTTGTAGTGAGGGATGTTGGATGTTTCATAACCCCCCTGTGATGATTAACATGCTCCGTGGGATTAGCAAATTAAACTTTATTATGCTTTCAAAGTCTTTCAGTAACATATTCTTCTCTTCTCTCCCTCTTCCTTCTAAGATATGGGAGAAAGCTGGTTGTCGTGGCATCACAGTGTCTGCGATATCGTGCCCTGATTGGCAGCGAGAGCGATCCTGATATAAAACTCGGCAGCGACTCTTACTGCGTGCTGGAGAGAGTGGGCCGAGGACGGTGGCAAGGAGAGCTGCAGAGGGATCTACATGGAGGCTCTTTCAAGTAGGAGACACTTATGCCCACCTTTAGCACGGTTCCATGTCTGTTCTGTGTTTCCTCTACAGACTGGCTTACACTCCGGTGTCCGCCTTCTAACAACCAGTGTTGTGTTTGAGCAGGGTGGATGCCCGAAAGTTTCACTACTTCAGAAAGTCTCTTGTCCGATACCAGTTGATCACCATGCAGTCCTACCTCAGGCGACTGAAGACCGGACAGCAGCAGCACTCCATCCTTCTGCTGCTCAAACGCTTCCATGTAAACAGGTCTGTTTGTGGTCCGTGCTTCACATTTTAGCTCATCAAAAGCGTAAACAAGAAAAGCTCGAAATCCTGCAAACGATCTAATTTGTGATGCAGTAGCCTGGCAATTCTTCATGGTAAAATTTATAATTATCAGTTTAAGTCATTTTACATTTTCTTTTTTCTGTTTATTTTTGGATTGTTGCCCCCCATTTACACTTATTTAGTCAGTAGCATCTGTGCAGTTGATTTTATTTTTTTGTAATACAGTAAAGGTTCTTTCTGCTACTCTCTTATTCCCAAGTCAAGTCAAGTTTACTTATAAGCTCAGTTAAAAACAACAAGCGTTAAATGCCAGGGAGTAAAGATGTGTCTTCAAGCGGGTTTTAAAGATGTCGAGTGTTGGTGAAGTTCTAATCTGAAGAGCTAGACTGTTCCAAAGTTTAGGTACGACTGCAGTAAAGTATTTAGTCTGCTTCTCAGAACAGCCACAAGCATGTGATCAGATGACCTTAATGATCTATTAGGAATCAGGAGTATGCATAGTTAAAAAGGATCACCACAACGGATATCTCTCATGTTTGCTTTGGCAGATTTTCTTTGCCCTTCCTGACACAACCTCAAAAGGGTTTGTTCGTCCTCCCTGGTATTGAACCTGCAGCTTGTTAGGCAAATGTCTAAACCAAACCAAATCAATCCAATCACTATAAAACATCGTCTGTCCTTGGACCTCAAGTTGAGATTCTGTTTTATGCAAGTCGCCTCAGCATTAAAGATGCCACCTAAATCTGTGCACAGTTTTTGCAGCTTTAAAATTTAGGTGCATCCATCTGTGTGTTGGCTTTGTCACATCTGCTTCATGTTTTTGTCTTTCAGGAGGACCAAGTATGACATACTGATGGAGGTCATGTCCAACTTTCTCCAGCAGTGTCCGAGTCAGTTTTCCACAGTCATCATGCTCAGAGAACATCTTGTGAGTATCCCTCTAAGTTTCCGTTGTTCCTGTCTGTCTAGCCTTCTGCTTGTGGTAGAAAGTTGTCTGTTTTTCTCGTAGAACGTGGACGACAGGACTTACTTGCGTCTGTTCAAGTACATGCGAGCGTCCAAGTTGATCGAGTTTTGCCGATTCCCTTTGGAGGAGTTGGACCCCAGCGCTGGACCCCGCACCAACAAAAATGGTAATGTAACACTGAAACACCACATAAACCTCAGTGCATGGGTGCACCTCAACACGTGCTTGATTTGGATATTAATGACCTATCAGAAGAGAAGAAATCAGACCCAAATTGCTTATGACACAACTGCTTCTTGATATAATCAACGCCTTATTTGATCGCCCACTCCAAAATTTGTCCTTTACGTGCAGTTTACAGAGTTGCTGCTTCTGTGTGCTTAGTTTCTCAAATATTTTGAGGTATATGCACACATTTTTGCCTGGCCTGCGGTGCCTGCTAAAAGTCTTCATTCCATATTTAGTGGTGAGGTTAAAAAAAAAAATTTTTTTATTGACTTTTTTTTTTATTTGATTGATTTTGATTTTTGATTGACTTTCTAAAGTAAAGAACCATAAAGAAGGGATTTTGGGGGTATTGAAAATAACTTTTTTGTTGGTTTGTTACTAAAATGTACACAACACTGCTTTACTTATTTCTCAGGCTCCAAAGTGACTGTTCGCTGTGTGAGGCTGTTAAAGCCATACATAAAGAAGGGTGTGACCGAGGAAGATGACGATGACGATGAAGACGAGGATGATGACGGCGGAGCAGGAAGAGGGGGTTTGCTTACAGAGGGGCGGATCATGGAGAAGGACCTGTTAGCACAGGCCTATCACATCAGTATGTTTGATCTCTTCCTTAAGTTAAGAAACAAAAGAAAAATGAAGTCTTGATGCTTTTACAGGTTAGTTTTGTTGCAGTGAGAGAGAAGCTAACACTTCCAAAAACGCTTGTACAGGGATATTTTTCTCTCTGTGCTCCAAACCATTGCATGAAGGTGCAGCCTTGAGCTTTGATGTTTGAGCTTGTTCACAGCTGTACTGAGCCAACAGCAAAGGACTTATACCCCTTTTAAACATTTAGCTCTTTTTAACCTGTTAATGTAACTACAATAGTTAAAATCTCATGCACTACTTAAAATTGCCTTCCTTCCTTGTGAAGGTCATTTTTTTAAAGGTTTCTGCGATAATATAAGTTTGTCTATGCTGAGATTTCATTTTTACGAGGGATTCAAACCTCGGTTTCCAAGGTGAAATTCACCACATTGAGTCACATTTTCAGTGTCCAAAGGTGCAGAGGACTAGTTCTTCGTCAGGCCTTTTTCCTTAAAATATAAATGATTACTTCTTAATTTGTTATTAATAGTTTGCTTTTGTGCGAAAGCGTAATCTTCTCGTGAAATGTACAATATCATTCTTATGTTGTCTCTTTCCATGAAGACAGTGAGGTGTAAATAAGGCTGTTTTAGAGACAAAAACTGATAAAACCAGGCAACAAATATTGTTGTTTCTGAAGTTCATCACTGGTCCTCATAACCCATGAAAGCACAGCAGGACAGTGTAATAACAGGCTGCAGTTCTCTGCACTCTCTAATGAGTGCTTAAAGGCTGCATTTTACCTTCAAATCCCTTTGTTTTTGTTCAATCCAGCAAACCGAAATATAATCATACAGGAAGTTGTTTGTTTTACTCTGTAATCAGCTGAACACTCGAGTGTTGTGTTAACTGTTGCCTTTTGTCTTTTTTTTTTCTTGTAATGCAGTACTATCTTCTGGCACTAAGGGCATCCCCCAGCGTGATATTGCATTCAGACTGAACGTCAGCAAATTGGAAGCTCGCATGCTCTGGCGAAGGCTAGAGAAAGATGGGCTGATTAAGGTGAGATGTGGGCCGATGCTTTTATTCTATCTTTTTTTATTTTTGCCCTTCACTTAAAAAGAGATCGTTGTGCATAGGCAAAAAATAGAAAAAGCAGTAATGATGATCAGGATGGCTTATTTGCAGGCATACTCAATTGTCGGATGTGTTTCGGCTTCCCACCCACACGACCTGACCAGAGGTCAGCTGCCACAAACAACGTCCTTCCTAACACTATTATTAATGGCACATGTGCTGACGATCAGATAACCACTGAAAGTTTGTTTGATGTCAAAATTGAGGGTTGCAGATTTGTTTGAATGGAAAATTTTTGCATTTGTTCCTTTTTTAAATTATTATTATTATTTTTTATTTGTGGTGAGCTACAAACTATAAATCCCAAAGTTTCCCCAAAATTCTGCACACAATCTTGCCTCTGGTGCTCTCTGATTTGGCCTTTTACAGTTTTTATTTATTTTTAAATATATATATATATATTTATGGCGCTAGAAATGTCCCTGCTTAACCTCTAATTCTTCTGCTGTTGTTTCTTTGACATGCGAAAGGTCTTCGGTTCACAAGTGAGTTGAAGCACAGGCATTAGGAACCCACCCTGGGCTGTAAAATCTGTGCCAAATTAAATATGCAGGTCCATGTTCTGAAGTAATTCCTTGAGAGGCAAAGGGAACAGCCGAAATTATCGGTTGCAACCTTTTTACATCAGCTCTCCTCGCCCTCATGAACGGCAAATGCCAAAACTGACATCACAACTGCCAGCCTAGCATCATTTCTGCTTGTCATCCAAAGAGTAGCAGCTGCTCTGAGGCCTTTTCGAATGACGCCCCACCCCGTCTCTAAGTCAGAGGCCAACCACCCATTGGAGAATACTCTTTTCTTGATTCGAACGAGGACCAAAAATTACAGACTGAATGTCGGGTTGTTTTCAATAGAACTTCTAAGTACTGACTTTTAATGAGGTCATACATCTATAAACTGGCACTTCAGCATTGTCTTGGCTTTTCATACCAGGAAATGATATGCCGCAACAATCTACCAAAGTACCAGTGGGTCATTTAGTGTTGCTTTTATCGTGTTTTACATTACATTGTAAATTTCTGTTTTGCATTTGTGTGTGTGCCTCGCTCTGTAGGGATTCATGGAAGATGAGGGTCGGCAGAGGACTACAAAGTTCATTAGCCATAAGTTTGTAGCCTTAAATACATAAATTATACCTTTAAATTCTTATTTTTGCACCACTTTGCACCAAATCCTGCCGTAAAAAATATCATTTTGCTCACATCTTTTGGCAGGTGTGTCGGCGGTAGCGATCAACTCCAGCTGTTTGCTAAAGAGCAGGAGCGGCAGATGCTGCTCTTTTCTTCCGCACCTCAGACGTCAAATGCAGAACTGACCTCCCCTAAAACCCCTTCATCATCAAAGGCGCCAGTGAAAGGAAGCTCCAGAACTCCAGGAGCCAAGAAGAATAAAAAAGAAGGCAAGGGAAGAAACAAAGAGGCAGAGGAAGAGGGGCAGACATCTGAAGACAGGAAAGGAAATGCAAGAGACGAAGGGCTGGATGGAAATGAAAGTAAAGTGAGGAGAAAATCAGGAGCCAGGAGAAAGACAACGGGGGAAAATGGCAGCATGACAGCAGAGCACACTCAGCCCGACGTTCCTGTCATGCAAAGTGCGCCAGCTGAGTGTGAGCAGTCATTACACCTTTGCTGATTTCAGAATAGATAGTAAATCTCTGTAAGGTAAAATCAACCTCTTAATGTTGATCAGTTTTTAAAAAAAAATTTTTTCTTGGAACCTCTCAGGTGAAACTTCAGTGTGCAGCGAACCTGTGACACACGGGACACCCGACTCAGTGTGTGGTGCTGTGACAGGTAATTCCCACATGTTACCCTGAACAGCTCTGGCTGTAGATTACAATAGAGGAATAAAATGTTTTTGTATATTTTCTAGTTGGAGAAAGAACAAACTAATACTTATTTACAAATGCATTAGTGTGCATGTGAATTAAAACTTTTTTGTCCATATAGTAAATATTCATTCTGATTTAGATGGGCTTTCCTGTCTGCGTGTAGCTTCTGGCAACCACTGGTCACACCTCCTTGCGATTGCTTTGATTGTTAGCATGTTTCTCCACTAGTTTCCATGGAAGACGCTGACTTGTCTGCAAACACAAACTCAAAATACTCACCAAAAAATCTTTAATTGGAAATCATAGCCAACATTACAGGCAAAGCAATCACAAGGTTTTTTGCAGCTAGTCCGTGTGACTAAATCTAAAGTGGATTTCACCGGGTTTTTCTGTTTTTGTTTGTTTGATTGTTTTTGTTCCCCAAATCCAGGTAAAGTGATCTGAGATGGTACCAAACGAGTCAGATTACAGGGTAGCGATAAAAGCAATAAAAAATAACAATACAGATGAAAAAAGTTTGTAGACGTTAAAGAAGAAGCAGAATTTCACTATAAAGCTGAAAGAAGGTGACAGAAGGTGCAGAGTCAGGTGATCCAGTTTTAAGAAATGGTTTGGGCTCTTCTGTGCTCCTGCTATTATAGTGCATTTATTCTAAAGGTGCTTATGTATGCATAATTACAACATTCCTTATAGAGAAATGTAGTCACAGTTATGAAACTGTAAAAATATGCGTCTGATGGTGTAGTGTCAAAAGCAGGAGAAACATATTCTCTAAGTGCAGATGTGGATTAAAGTTCAACACACACTGAGACAGCTGGGGTCACCAACTGTTAGTTTAGAACAGTTTTCAAGTATTTTCCATTTACAAGTCAGGTTGTACTTTAAAACCAGTCTGACGAGCTGATGAATGAGGAATTTTTTTGTCGGGTGATCCAGAAAGTCTGACTTTCTGAAGTCCTGCTCAGTTGCGCTTTGGGCATCCACAATTGCTGCAGAAACCTTGGTAACAAAGAAAAGTGCAACCAGAGTTTATTTATAGCCCTAAAAACCAAACAGCCTTCCAAATTGTAATTTCTCCTTTTATGGCTCTTCTTTGTTTGGTACTGAAATAACTTTCATAGTTTTCTTTGGGATGACGATGATGTGCATTATGTGCCCGTGCAATTTCCTTTCTCTCCTACAAAGCTCCGGTTGAGGAAAAGGCAGAAACCAGTTCAACTGATGCCAGCTCTTTGCATCAAAGTGAGACACCAAATGCAGCTGATAATCTAGCACCCGCCACCGTGGTCGTTAAAAGTATTCCCTCTCCAAAAAAAGCCAGCAGAACTCGGGAGAGGCCTCACGAGACATACCGCCTGCTGAGAAGGAAGAACTTGATAGTTGAGGCTGTCTGCAACTTCAGAGTCATAGAAGGTCTTTTCCAGTAAGTTTGTCTGAAATGGGAACAGTTCATGTTTAAAGTGTTTTTGAATGCACGGTAAGAGAGCATCAGCGTGAGCGTGCCATGCTTTCGACAGGCTGCAGAAGATGATCAATGACGACGAGAAGCAGGACGGTGTCAGTTCAAAGTGCTGCAAGAAGACTATCGTGCGTCTCGTCCACAGTCTCGCTAGAGAAGGCTTGCTTAAGATATACACGACCACTGTTGTACAGGATGGGATGACAAGGAAGGTACGTACACATCACATCTGCGCTCTGCCTTTCTTTAGAGGCAAGAGGGGAGTTTTATGCAGTCGTATGACATCATATATAAAGTCTCCTCTGTCTGCCTGATGTGTTGCACCTGTAGGTTGAGATGATTGTTCATCCGTCCATTCAGCCCAACGATGACAGAGTCAAACAGGTTATTGAGCAGGTCCGGTTCAGAATTTCCAGCTCTTCAGCAGTGTTACGGTGAGCACATAATCAAAGATAAGTCACATTTAAAGAAAACAAAAACAACAGGATGTTTGAGCTGTCCTAAAGTCTTGAGTGACCCCTCCATTTTTTAAAAATATTTTACTAGGAAAATGGAAAGTAGCTGCAGTGATTCATTAAAACGGGTGTCAGTGTGTTCCTGAACAATGATGGGACTGAATGATCGGTGATCATTATTCTATCAATTTTTAAAAAAAAATCCCCATCACCACAGGGTAAATACTGCCTCAAACAATGACAGAGCCTCTACCATGCTTTACTAATGGGTGTAGACACTGACTTTTCTGACCACGTCCAACCAAAAATGTCAAATTTAGATCCATCACTCCATCAGACCTGTTGCCACTGATTTTCAGCCCAGTTCTTGTGTAATTTGGCATATCTTAGTCTTCCCACCTTTTCCCTTCTTTGGCCCTTTTCCCCTCAAACGTCTACTTGGGGTAACCCTCATTTTTTCTTTTTTCCTCCACTTGTCCAGTTTTTAAAAAAATATTTTAGGACATATTTTCAGCTAGCACTCTGGGGATCACCTTGTTGCTGCAAAAACACAATTTGATGCCTGTGAAACTGAGGAAAGTAGCGTTTCCCATAGATTCAACCATAAAAATTGTGGAAGAAATTGTATTTTTGTCTAAATATAATTTAAAATTGGTTCTTGGCTAGTTTGTCTGTTATGTGTAGACACAACACTGGTTCATCCCTTGAGTTTGATGCCTAGTTTATCCTTGAATGAGGCCAGGGTTAAGTGAAAATGAGCAAAAAGGCAGCCAATGCCTAAAGAAAAACTCTGAACGATCTTCAGAAAGTCTGGAGAACTATTGAACTATGGAAGCAAATTGCACAGAAATATCGGCTCACTCAAGACTTTTGCACAGTACTCAATGCTTTTACTGTTACCCAGTGTTTGTTGACATTTGAAGAAATTTAAACTGACTTCTGATCTTGGTAATGATCACTCAGCCTGTCTGATTGCTGTGTTTATGTATACAGATCTTTGTATACTAGAATGTGAACTTGTCTTGTATGTTGTTATCTGTGTTTCACTGCCTGTTGTGCCCTTGGTATTCTTCTTCTGTCCCTCAGTCATGCTGAAGACAGAGCCAGAGAACAAGAAAAGGAGGCTGACAAAAAGAAAGCAATTATCGATGATGACCCCGACTTCAAGCCCACAAGAGGTTGTGTTTTGATATTGTACTACAACAGAAGGACAACTTTAATTTCCCACAGATTTCTATTGCCAAGAACAGAAATGAGAAAAAAACTAATAGTTTCTCCCAGTGGGTTAATCATGTGATTCAAGCTCTATATCAAACTGGCAGAATAAACATTATTTTCATGATTTCTTAATACTCTTCTAACAAGGAAGTGTATTGATTATGGATATTTTTACATTTGATTTGGTTTATTATTGTTAATTAGGGGCCAGTTAACCATAAAATACATTTTTGTTCATCAGATGATCAAGAATAAGAAGAGACTAAATAGATTTTTAAATGCAGTAAATGGAGCAGGCAGACCGATGCTGCTAGGATCATGCTATTGTGTATACTAAATCAGATCTGTCTCCAGTAAATGTTTGACTCACTTTTTTATTATTATTATTATTTTATTTTTTTTTAAATAGTTCCAGGGTTGAGTAAGACTTATGGCTTCCAGCCTAAAATGCATCGTCTACGCCTGATGCATACCTTCCTCTGGTACCTGATCTACGGGCATCCGCTCCGACACAACTGCAGCGGCTCTGATTCAACCAGTCAATCATCAAGCGGCACAGACGGCTCCGATCCTGCTGCCAAACCCGCAGACAGCAAAGCGCAACAGGATCCAAAAGAAGCAGAAAGCTCTACACCTGCAGACAGACGAACACCGTTGTCTGACAGTGTTGGTACCGGATCTGAGGGCCGGAAAAGTGCAGACTCCAGCTTATCTAACATGGATGTAGCATCCGGTGATGAAGGAGAGGACCAAAAAGATAGTTACTCTCAGTCTGGCATGAAAGGTGAGACAGCCTCATGGATACTTGCATTTCTAATGAAAATTTCATTTGGATTGCTTGTTTCTGTCTACACCGGTGTGGGAGTTCTGCATTTCTCCCAGCTAATGTAATTGGTTCACCTTTTTTATTTCCTCTGTGATGCTGATAGTCTATCTCGACGAAGACTCCTGGAGGAGATTCATCCCTCCTGTCCGTGTTCACAAGGAGTATAGCAGCGGTTGGGCGATGGTGGGCGACCTGCTCCTCTGTATGCCTCTCTCTGTTTTTGTGCAAATTATTCAAGTTACTTATAAGGTGAGTGTAAAGCTTTGTTTTGAAAAAGAGAGGAAAAGATGTTTTTCTCTTAAAAGATCAGCGGGTCAACTCTGTGTCAGATATATGCAGATTTTCTCAGTTTGAACTCATTTTGTAGCAGATGTAATGCAGTGTTTAGGTATTTGTGGATCAGTTACCTAAATACTGTGTAAATACTAAAAAATGTGCTCACATATTTTGAAACCATTCCAATCTTTCAGTTTTCTCTGAGTTTCAAGTGGCAAACATCAGCCCTGTTATTGTTCTTTGAGATGCACTATATGGACGGTAGTAAAGTTCTTGTGCTGATTTTAATGCCAGAGGAAGTTTGGAGCTCTGCGCTTACTGAGTCCGCAGAGTGCTGGCGATTTGTTTTTTACACACTGTGCATCTCAGCACTTGGCAAAACTCCACTTTGTGACTTTATGTGGTCTGCTACTTCATGGGTGAGATGCTGTGTTTCCTAATCCCTTCTACTTTGCAATCCCACTTGTACCACCACAATACCATGCTCGAATTCAGTGAGCTCTTTAGAACGACTGATTCTTTTGAGTTAACACTACTAACGTGTGTCCGCAGGTGGACGGACTGGAGGAATATCTCAGTGATCCTGTAAAGCAACATCACCTAGTGAGAGCGCTACCTGCACGAATGAGAAGACGGCTGCTTTATAAACGGTGACTTTCATACTGTCCACTCATGCCACGTCTGGGATCTGAAACTGAGCATTTATGGATCTATTTTTTATTTTATTTTTTTTAGGAAGTACATCTTTGTGTTTCATGAAAATCTGCTAAAGTTGGTCTACATGGGTCTGCTGCAGTTTGGTCCAATTGAGAAGTTCATGGAGAAGGACCAGGTACACAAAACCTTAAAACAATAGAGTACATGTAAGCGTACGAGGACTATTAAAAGAAATACAAGCTCTGATGTTTTTGATTTTTAATGTTTTTCTTAAGGTTGTAAAAACTGCCACATCTTCACAAAAATCTTACTTATTAATGGCTGTAAATTTATCTGCTAAGGAGCTTTTTTATGCATTAATATGTCTTTCTCCATACATTTATCCAGGTGTTTGTGTATCTTAAACGTAATGCTACTATTGTTGACACCACCAACACCGAGCCTCACTACTGGCTGGTCACAGAGTGCCCTGAAAAACCGTTTGAAAGGCGCCCTTACGTCTTCAACACTGCTGATGATCTGGAAAAGTACTGGTTTGACCTGATGTGCGTCTGCCTCAATACACCACTGGGTACGTGCATACATGACTATAAAACGCACGCACTGCTCTGGCAATTATTCAAAATAATTATAAGGTCTCCCTGTTTGAAAATGTTCTTTTTAGGGGTAGTTCGTTGTAAGAGGAACACCACTGATGAGGAAACGACTCCTTCTTTTGTGCAAGAACGCCATGTTTTCGCAGGAATGGCATACCTGCTAAAGTATGTGTGTAATGTTTTCTCTCCATCTGGCTGCGAGGGAGGAAAAAAAAACGATATGAAGGTGTTGCCAAGTGAAATCAATTTTAAAGAGGGTGCTGCATTATAAATCTCGTTGTGACCGATTAAAGTAAAAGTTGTGCCTTACCACTGCAGCCAACTTTGAAGGCAAAAGAAATGTAAAGTTTTACTTCACCACTTGGTGAGTAGTTTGCGAGCGTTTGCAGACAAGTTGGCAACAACTATTGACCTGCTAGCAATCGTATACCACTTTACAACCAGCTTCACACTAGCGACTTCCGGCAGCCAACTGTCAGCCAGTCAGAGAGTACCCATTTTTCTGTGTGGCTGGGTCCTTATTTACTGTGCTTGCTTTTCTTCCATTTCTCGTTTTCAATTAAAGCTGACTTTAACTCAAGCAGTTACAGTACTACAGTAGCACGGATGCCTTTCATATGCAGTGTTTTAATGTCATTCTGATGAATGTGCATCTGTCAAATACACACAGGGGCAGTACTGAAGTGTGTGATGACGGATTGATACCAGGAGACGGTAAAGGAGCAGGAGGACTGGACTCTGAATTTTTTGGTCATCTTAAACGCAACTGGTTTTGGACCAATCAGCTGCTTTCTGTTAACACGGTACAAACTCAATATGCAATACAGATAGTCATGTGCGTGCTGAATGCATGCTGGCATTTTTGACATGTTGGGTTTTTTGGTTTGTTTTTAAGAGGCAATCTGGTTTAGAGGCACAGGACACCAAAACCAGACTAAAGAGCCTCCTGAGTAAAGATGCTCTCAGATTTGCACTTAAAGCTGGTGAGTTGTTTTTTCCTTTTGTCCACTTCCTGTGATCAGCTATGTCAAATCTGTTTGTGGAGCTTTTTACATTGTGATTAACCACAAATCTCTACAACAGGAGGTACAGCGACACCGCGTTATGTCACATCCAAGCAGCCAGCAATGGCTGAAAAAGTTCAGGTATGGGATTTTCTTTCTAACTCTAACATGCGCTCATTTTCCAGTTTATTAGGTACAGTTAAATAAGTTCAAAGCTATTCAACAGCCCTTCATTAAATCCTGCCTGCAGAAAAAGGAACAATGTTCAGGGGTTTTTTTTCCCAACATATAATTTGAGGAAGCTGTTGAACAGCGGGGTGTTTCTGGTCTTCAGCCAAACCTTAATAGTAATGGGATGTGCAGAAGAATAGAAACGCTATTGCAGCAGTGCAACATTTGGTCTAATAATTTAATAGGTCACAAACCTAACAGAAAGTAATAATTCTAACTTTGTTGAAGGAGCTTTTAAGCAGGTATGTTTAATTAAGCTCATAATGTTAGTATGTGTTTTATTAATCAAATTCAGAGTACAGTCATAATGTGGGCCTTTATTATATGATAAACAACATAATTATTTACCTGCTCATTCTTTTTATGTCCAATATTGAAAATATCCAATGGCCGTAATGGTGTTGTTTCTTTTTATTTACTGTTCAATGCTCAAAGACATCTATTTAGGCTGTCAGCAGGTTATTGTTTGTATTCTTATTCACTGATAACCAGGTGGGAATAGAACCAGCATCTAGAAACCAGCGGGTGGTTGGAGGAAAGGGGCAGAAGAGGAAGAGAAGCAAGAAAGATGTTGTCAAAGTCCCACGCAAGAAGAAAAAAGGTACAAAGTGTCCATTTGAACCTAAAAATGAATGCATGTGTCTGCTGGATGTGAGGAAAACCATGTGTTTTCATAATCAAAGAGCCCAAGAAACGCACTCCTGCACACGATGAGACAGACCACCAGGCTTTGAAACGGATGACCAGACAAAGAGTCAACTGGACTGTACAGGAAGACTCACTGGTGATGCTCTGCTGTGTGGCTGCGGACCTGCTCAACAGCAAGGTACACACAGAAATTCAATCATCTTTTTTAATTTTACACGTTCTCGCACTGACTTCCTCCGAAACGTGCTGCACGTTACTTCATGTGTTGCAGTTAAAAAGGCCGTTCGTACCTCACTGCGTGGTGAGAGACCTGCTCCACACAGAGTTTGAGATATCATCGGATAAAACGTCTGTTGCCGTCGGACGTCGCTCAAGATACATCCTGAAAAATCCTCAGACGCTTCTGAACTACAGGTGAGTGCAGATAACAAAGAAACACATTCTTTAAAATCCAGTCATTTGTGAAACTCGTGGAATTTTGCTGCAGGATCTGCCTGGCTGAGGTGTACCAGGACAAGTCGCTGATGAGTCTTTTGGAGAAGGAGAAACCTGCTGATCCCGAAAAACCAGAGGTATGTGCTTGCTGTTCTTCTTTTATTTCCATTTTCTTTATTTTTTATTTATTTACGTGACTTGAAAGTGTAATATTTCTGTCTATGCTTTTTTAGGATTGTGCCAAAGTGTTCTCAGAGTATATCCGGCTGCTCAGACAGAAGTTCAGCTCCGTCGTGAATGCTCATTATTTGATCATCCCTGACACCAAACAGCAGCTCTTTTCGAGGTAAAAAGCTGGAAGATTGGCGTGCTAACATACAATGTGTAGCTAAGTGTAAACCTAACACTAAGTGGGTTTTTTTTTTTTATTTTAAAAACAGGTTTAAGGTTTCTGCAATAGACAGCGGGAAACAGCTCTCATACAAAGACACTCTGAACAGGTAAGGTTCTCTGAGATTTTTATATTAGAATGTGAGTGTGTATGGCAGTAAGTGACTGCTTGTTTGTGTGTCTCCACTGCAGCAAAGATGACATTCATTCTGTAGTGTTGCATAACTTGATCCAGAGCACGCTGGCCATGACCAACAATCAAATGAAAACCTCCAGATCCTTTCAGGTACAGCCAACCTTCAGTTTTCCTTCCTTCCTTTTTTTCCATAAAATTTCCCTTTAACTAAGTTTATCTGAAAATAATTATTTTTATTCATGTCTTCAAACAAAAAAAAATCATTAAAAAGTGTAATCAAGCTTTTTATAGAATTAAATAAGTAGATCTGTGTCATGTTTTAAGGCTCAGTCCTTTGATTATTTGTCCCACTTCTGTCATAGATCTTCCACTTGTACAGTCAGTATGACCAGGAGCTTCTGTGCAAAGTCTTCATACAATGCAGGAAGAGAGGTCTGGTCAACCGCCGGCGTATCAGTCAGCAATTTGGGCCGAAGAAGAACCGAGCGCTGCCCATCCTGCCTATGTCCTACCAGCTGTCCCAGTCCTACTTCAGGTACGCGACCAATTAAGGACCATATGCTCACTTGCATCACTGAAACAACACTTGATCCTGGTAGCTGGTACGTAGTGAACGTTCTACACTACACTACACTACACTACACTACAGTATTGTAGTGTTAAAAATAGTGAAGGTAAAAACAGCTGCCTCCATAAGTCCAGCTGTAAACAAATTTAAAAAGTACAGAAAACTGAGTGGGAATGTTTTAATAACTGTTTCATTACCACGGTAACCCAGGGCTCCTCCTCGCTCCTCGTGAGATGTTATTTGCTCCACTGTTTGTTCATCAAAAGTGGTGAGGTATTCAAAACAAAGGAAGAAGAAACTACATTAAAGCTAATGGACACTTTCCAAATGTACTGTATGTCTGAATGAATGAATTGATTAATTAACTGGAATAGAACTGTAGCCACTTTCACCTAATTAGCACTCATAAGTAGGACTTATAGGTGATTTTGTGACTGCTAGAACTCGTCTAGAAACCTAAAATTCTTTGAGTTTTTTTTAATTTCTCAGACAAAGGCTGCTTTCATGACAAATAGTTATGTGCACAATGCAATGGTAAGTACGCATTAGGAAGGGGTGCCCCTGGGACCAGCATACCTTCCAGCCCTTTGTTTCTGTTTGCATTTAACTGCTTACAGGAAATCCAAAGTGATTTATTAGTCAGTGGTGTCCGGTGTCAGGCCCTTTTTAATATGTGGTGGATTCCTAGAAACAAGTGAAGAGGTTAAAGCATCAAGATATTCACCTAAAGCTAGCAAGCGTGGTTAATAAGCTGCATCCATAAACTGTACAGGTGGATACAGAATAATAAAAATAAAATAAAAATCCAGTAGTCCAGTATGTGAATTCTTCCTGCACTGCTTACTGCCCCCTGAAGTTTTTCACCACCCCTCTCCCTCTCCCTCTCCTTCCTTATAGGTGTTTTTCATGGCGTTTTCCTCATTCCCTGTGCACCGATTCCTTCCGCTTCTTAAGGAGTCTAATTGACAACGGGACGCAAGATGACAGGCCCATCATCACACTATACCATGAAACTGAATACAGGTCACAGAACGGAGAGGAAGTGCTGGAGACAAAAACAGGCTCCAAAAGTAAAGAACATGGAGGAAAAGAAGCTGACAGACCAGCGAGTGAGCCGGAAAGGGCAAAAGATGTTACGACAAAGGAAGGAGATGACGAGCAAAGTGAAATTAAAGGAGACGAGAGTTTGACGGATGCTGATGTGAACAATGAGAAAACTGATGTTTTGAGCAAACCGGATGAGCAGAAAAAGCCTGACGAAAGGTCCACGTCTGGATCTGATGAAGAGTCTCCAGGAATGTCGGCCACGTCAAACGCGGCACTTCCAGCTTCAGACGAGCCTCCAGATGTGTCGGACATGCTCAAGTTCTCTCTGCAGTCCCCGGGTGGGTCCTGCCTAGTCTCGCTCAGCCTGATGTCTCTAGGACTGCTGAGTGTGTACGTCTCCATACCTAAACAGATGGTGGTGGTGGACAGCAACCTGGTGGACAAGGATGTAGTGAAGAGGTGAGGCATAAGGATTCAGCACTGTAATGACTTTTATCACAGCATCTCAGGCTAAGATATGTACATCACCCTTCACACATGACGTGCTGCTTGAAGTGTTAATAAACAACAGCAGGTTGAAAGTGTAGTAGTGACAATACATTCAAAGTAAAACCAAAGTCAGAAAGTAGTTTTTATTACTTAAGTTGTACAGATTTATCCAGTTTTTAGCTAGAATGAACTGGGTTTGTTTTTTTTTAATACAGTGGTCTCTCATTAAGCCCACAAACAGATAAAATCAAAAAATTATTTGGAGCCCGATGTACAAAAGTCACAACCTTTTCTTTTCAGTATGGCAGAACTAGTAGAAGAAGAAGAGGAGGATGACGATGATGGTGACGAGTGCGATGGGAAAAAAAGGCTCCAAGTGAAGGCACAAAAAGCTTCGCACACCAAGTACTTAATGATGCGAGGATATTGCACTCCGGGCATCGGTAAAGCTTTAGAAACCTTTTACTGTGTAATAATACCTGGTGGATGATTAAATGGAAAGTTTGTTGGATTGATTGAACAATTTGACAGCAAACTTTCAAAACAGTTTTGTAGCAAGTAGCAAGTAGTTTGTGTGAGTGCATTTTGTTCTAAAACACCAAGTGGTGTCAGAAATGAAAATGAAGCATTGTAAAATTCAGTTCAATTTAGTTTTATTTATATATCACCAAATCAGAGCAACAGTCGCCTTAAGGTGCTTTATTGTAAAGACCCTACAATAATAGAAAGAAAAGCTTAATAATCAAATGACCAATTATGAGTAAGCACTTGGCAAGAGTGTCAGGGAAAAACTTCCTTTTAACAGGAAGAAACCTCCAGCGCAATAGGCCGTCTGTTGGAGGGACAGCCCTCTGCCGTGACTGGTTGGGGGTGAGGGAACAAAGACATGACATAAAGACACACACCAGAGATTAATAATAACAAATGATTAAATACAGAGTGGTGTATAAACACATAGTGAGTGAAGAAGACAGCAAAACAAAAGGAGGGTTCAGGGTCACATGATCCATCCCTAACTGTAAGCTTTAAGATAGAGCGAAGGCTTATAATTTATGCACAAAGGTGGAAAAAGTTTTGTGATTGTTGAGCTGTTTCATTGTTTTGTAAATGCCCCATAAACAATCATTATAACTCGATCGAGTATCTTTGGAGAAAAGCAGAAACAACCTTTTTTTTCCCCCTCCTGCTCCCATGAGCACATTTTTAACACAAAAAAGCCCAGATTAGAAGAGCAACTTCTTGAGATTAACAGGATTGTTAAAGCAGGTAGAAAAAAATTGTATTTTGGGTTTTATACACTTTTTGTCTGTGATTTTGTCGCTCATTTTTTAAATTGATCCCTGTGGTGGAATTGAGTTTTCTCTCCCTCTCTGATTGCTGTATAGTTAAGAAGTGTTTTAACAACTTGTGTGTGTTTCTCTCTCTTTTTGTCTTGATGTCCTTACAGTCTGCATTTCTGTTTACGTTTGTTCTTCTCTTTATCTAGTCAAAGTGCGCAACCTAAACACCAATGATAGCATTGTGATGGAGTCGTGTATTCTGAGGTTGCAGCTGCGCAACACGCCCGCTCACAACCTTTTCAGTGCAGAGGGTAAGAGTCACCTCATTTTAGACTTATACAAACGGAGTCTGGTGTTCAAAAATGAAATCCTTTATCTTCTGTTTCCTTCATTTTTAGACTTTCCACTTCTGGACTTGACAAAATGTGGTCCATCCCTTCTGCCCTCCAACCTCACCTCCTTTGTCCGTTCAGCCTCCTTTTCTCCACCCAGTGCGGAGGAGTGTTACAGGCGCTTTGTTGAGCAAAAGGGATACACCCCGTGGGACATTGACGCGTGCACTCAGATCAGGAGGAGCTTAGATGAAGCTGGTGAAAGAGGTTGGGATGCTTATGACTTTCTCAAGGCTCACGTGAACCTGCTGGAGTCGCGGTCTGGACGCAGCAGGAGGCTGCAGCAGTACATGGAGGTAAAAATCTAAATCTAAAAAAATCTAAAAGCAACATCCTCATATGAAGGGTGAAGAAAGCAGATTTGGTGACTAAGTTATGTTATAGATGAAGTGGGAAATGGGAAACCCAGAAATTCTTGTGTTTTCTGCATTGTTTTATTTTCTGCCACAGGAACTTTGTCATCCTATGTTCCTATGACTCTTTAAGGATTTCTCCCTTTGTTTGCGTGTCTGCACTGCAGGAACTGAAAAATGATAAGTCCTCAGGATGTCTTTAAATTTTATTTTAAGCTCACCCAGTCAGGCACACACAACACATTTGAGTGATGTAAGCAAAAGTTACTATAACACCGGCAACCGCCATCTGATCAATGTAAACACGGTCTTTGTAAGAAGCAAAATATGAAGAAATGTACTAACCATGAAATAACAGGGTTTATTATACCTGTATGAGATTGCTCTCAATGTACAGACCTTTGGTATCTGCACACAGTGAGCAGTGTAGAAGGAAAATGGATCTAAACAGGATTAGGAGAACGGTTAAAAAAACCCAAAACATGTCATCTTTTTGTGTGTGTGCATGAAAAACCGCATTAACACAGCCTGTCTGTTCTGTGTCACATTTTAGTGCAATATCAACACATTGTGGTGAATGCTACGCATTACTGCTTTCATTGTGCTTCAATGGGAAATCTATACTGTAGCGATGTCATAAACGCAAACCCCCTGAAACCTAACCTGATGTGCATCTCCCTAGAAAAGGAACTACATGTCGGGCTGCTACTGGGATTAGTCATTCAGCACCATCAATTCCTTCTGTGCACTGCTTTTTCACCAGTTTTTGAATTTATTAGGGAGATAATAACAATCATTGTCTCAGTATAAGGAATAATAATCATAGTATAATATAAAGATTCACAAACGCCAGCAAATTCCTCGAGTTGAAACTATCGGAATAGAAGCAAAGGAATATATAAAGAAGTGGAAAAACTTGAAGGACAAGTATGTTTTTCCTGGGAAAAAAATGGCCGCATCAAAAAGTGGGGACGCAGGAGGGGAAAAGTATTTAATTTTTTTCTATCGACTGGCACCGGGACACGGTTATTAACACAATGCACCAGCATAAATGCGGCAATAACGTCGGACACTTACGCAGGTTACGTTGTACGTCTCTACTAAGATTCCCCACAGAAGCCTAAACCAGGCTTTACGTTACACACCGCTTTCCAATGACGAAAGCCACAGCAAAGAAAAACACACAGCTCTGAAAACTCTCAAAAAGAAGCTGGTTTGAGCTGGAGAACTGTGGCACCAACTGTCACTGCTTTCAACTCAAATTTGCCAAAATGTAGCTGCTCGAAACTCATTCAGTTTCTTTTGTCTGTGCTAATTTTCTTGATATGTAGTTGAAATGTTACACAACACTGAACGGCTGGAATAATTACAGAGGAATCACCTTGTAAAAAGTATTAATAGCATAATAGCATAGCAACATGTTTGTGTTCTAGGAGTTGCAAGAAGAAGGCCAGGTGGTAAAAGTTGGGAGTGTAAGTGTCCGCTGGGTGCTCATGAAGCACGCTGAACCGTGGCTTCTTACTGTCAGCTCCAAGCACTGGTCTCAGTCATCCTTTGCATCAGACCCGTTTTTGGAGAAGAAGCAAACCATCCCCTTCGTACGGAAGCGGTGCAGCCGAGAAATCCAAGTGGAGAAGGAAGAACCACCGGCGAAGAGATTGGCTGTGGATAGGGAGGACGTCGCTGACAAAGAGGATGTGGACGGAGTGTCGAGTAACAAACCAACAAATGAGAACAAACAGCTGGAACAACTGGAACAGCCGACGAGGGGAGACCAGTTGTTGTCATTGGAAGAGGAGGGAGGAAAGCAGATACAGAATGAGGAGGAAAAACAGGCCGCAGAAAGGAAGGAAACACCGGATGCAGAGAGAAGACAAGATAACAGGAATGAACAGAGGTTGAGAAGAGGAAGGAAAGACGATGAAAACAACGAGGAGGCGTGCTCTTCCTCCACAGGGCCTGATACTGATGCGTGAGTGTCAAATTTAATCGTACCAAGGTTTTTTGTTTTGTTTTGTTTTTTTCCTTCCTCAATATTTCATGTTTCATCACTCTCCTTTTTGCGTCCAGTGAAACCAGCTTCATCAGCCGGCCCTGGCGCTTGGTGGATGGTAAGGTGAACCGGCAGGTGTGTAAGGGCATGCTGGAAGCTGTTCTTTACCACATCATGTCTCAGCCCGGCTTGACACACCAGGCGCTGGTAGAACATTACAAAGATTTGCTGCAGCCAGTGGCAGTTCAGGATCTTGTGCAGGTATTCCAGTCTAGTAGCTGTTACTTCATCTATTACCTGTTTTTTATTTTTTTGTCTAAATGTATGAACATTTCAAACACAGAAACACTAGAAATCTTGGATTTAAAGATGTAATATTCCTGATCATTTTGTTCTAATTTTGATAATTATGATAGCACTTTGTAAAGTTCTTAAGACTTTCCATTATTTGAGCACTTGAGTCATACACGTCCAATATTCAGCCTCCGTTCTGACCTCCATCAGCTCCTTTAGCATTTATTGGCAGGTAAATGCTTTCTATAGTGACAGTTTGTTGCTGGGCTGAACAAGTGCACTGATGACAGCAGTGAAAATGAACCAGTCAGTAAAGTCTCTGCACCAAGAGCTTTATAGTGGCCCTAAACCCATGCCTAAATGTTAAAAATATGCCTGTATTTTTGAATAGCATACACAACACGATTGCTGTGTAAAACGTGATGTAAAAATAGGAAGCAATGATTTGCAAATCTCATAAACCCAGATTTTATTCACACTATAAAAGGTATCAAATGCTTAAACTTGTGAAATGGATCATGTCTCAGAAAAGTTGTTTACTGCTGTCTGAGGAGACCGACTGCTGGATTTTTGGGAGAGGATGTTTTCTCATTCTTGTCCGATGGAGGATTCTAGCTGCTCAGCAGTCCTGGGTCTTTTTATTGTATTTTTGCTTCCATGCGCCAAATGTTTTCAGTTGGTGAGAAGACTGGATTGTAGGCAGGACAGTTCAGCACCCGGGCTCTTCTGCTATGAAGCCATACTGGTCTGCAGTGTGTAGTGTCTTACTGAAATATGCATGATCTTTCCTGAAAAAGACGTGATGCTGCTCTAAAACTGTTTATACCTTTCAGCATTCATGTTGCCTTTTCAGATGCACAAGCTGCTGAGGTGGTCCCTAACCTCTTTAGTCCAGAGTTTCCGGGGTCCATATTTTCCAAAAAGAATTTCAGATTTGAATTCATCTGATCACAGAACAGTTTTGTCTCAGTCCATTTTAAGTTAGTTGCAGCTCAGTGGTAGATTCTGGATCATATTCATACGTGACTTCATCTTTGCATGATGGAGCTTTAACCTGCATTTGTGGATGACATGATAACCAATACTGATTTTCAGCTTTACCCTTTGTGCAAAGACTTCTCCAGATTCTCTGAGTCTTTTGATGAAATTATGCACTGCAGATGATGAGCTATTTAAAGTCTTCACAATCTGGCATTAGGAACATTCTCAATTGTTCCACAATTTGTAGACACCAGTTTTTGCCTGTCCTGCCTGTCCTTACTTCTGAGAAACTCTGAACGTCTCTAAGATGCTCTTCTTTTATCCAGTCATGTTACTGACTTGTTGCCCATTAACCTAATTAGCTGCAAAATTCCTTCAGCTGTTTTTTTACTTTTCCAGACTTTTTGTTCTCCCCATCCCAACTTTTTTTAAAACATTAGATATTTTTTCTTTGTTCTTTTGTGAATAAAAATATGGTTTATGAGATTTGTAAATTGCAGCATCCCAACTTTTTTGGAACTGGGGCTGTATACACAACATCAAAAATGACAAATATAAAAGTTCAGACAAGTTTGATTTGGGCAAAGGAAGAACTTCTTAAAATTTGGTACATCTCAGGATAACTTGTATTTACACTTTCAGCACTCTTTAGCTTGTCACAGTTTTAGCGTTGCTATAAAAGAGCTGTCTTTCCTTATTTTCTGTCATATAGATAAAGTGCTATTAAACATTAAACATGTTCAAAATTTCAGATAACAAGTTCCGCATCTGTGCTTAGAATACCTGTGAGTCAAGAGATTAGCCTTCAGACTGCTGGAAACATTATATAAAATGCATCAAAGACAAAAAATGACCCGTTTTGTGGTTAAGTTTTTACTCTTTCTGTCTCATCCACAGGCACTTATTGAACTGGGCTGTGTGACAAAGAAAACTCTGGCTAAAAGTCCTAAACCTTCACTGTTCACTCGCTCTGCACAGCAAACAAAAAGCGAGAGAGAACCAGATATAGTGATGTATGAGCCCACCATCAGCTGCTGCCTGCGGCTCTGTCGAGTGTTGCCCAACGAGCGAACCTGGAACTGTTGCATACCGTGAAAAGTGTTTGTTAAACTTATTTTAGACCTCTAAGGACTGAGAAAAATATTGTAGCAATGATCAGGCTGTTGACAGCTAAGTGAGGATATTTCACAAATTTGATCAGGCTCTTTGTATTTCCTTTGGGGAATTTTTTTGTGTTCAGCTTTTCTGTTCTCTAACTTATAATTCTAAATAAAAATCCATAAGTCTTGTTAAAACTTGTATTTATTAGTTAAATGACATCTTTGTCATTTTCTCTGAAACATGCAAAAGTTGTGTTTACACTTATGCATACAGTATGTCGGTCCTAAAGGCTTAAATCAGCTTTGTAAAGGTCTTATGAGAGAAACACACTCAGTGTACTCTATTTTTTACTTTGTTCAGTAATAAATTTGCATTCTTTACATTATATCTAGGTTTTTCTACATGATAAAGGTGTGAAATCACAGAAAATGTTCGAGCTCACTGCCCACACTGTCCCATATTTTAAACGTTTTTTTATAGTAGAATGGAAAACAGGAGCTTTTCTGTCATTTAATTGTTTATCTGTTACTTAGATACTTTGGTGTTGCGCGAATGACTCTGGGGGAAGTCATTCATGCAAAAAAGGGTATGTCTGATGTCTGTTTGCAGGCTGGGAGTCGTCTTTTTTTCAGGTTTTCATGGCTTACTCCTGTTGGTGGACCCACTTGTCAAAACAATGTTCTCTCTATAGCCTGATCGGGTACCTTTAAAGCGTATCAAGGGATTGGTATAGTGGACCGAGGTTGTTTCTAGCTGCAGAAGATTAGCAATGTGAGTAGCGTTTACAGGACCGGCAGAAATCTGGAAAAGGGCGAAAACACCAGCGCACTCTAACTAAAAACACTTTACTTTGTTTATTACAGGACAAAAAGATGGACATGTTTTAGAAATAAGCTGTCATTTGCATAATTTAAGACAATCACAATATATAAAAGCCAGGTGAGAGTCCAATACCAATCAAAAACCAGAGCTCTAAGTACTTAATGAAAAGCATCTCTGCATCCTTGATTGGTAGTGGAAACCTTATTTATTTGATGTCATTTGTTATCAACAAGACATTTTGCACAGAATTGCTACTTGCTCTATATTTTCTCTTTTTGAGACTATTGTCTGTCAACCCTAGAAATGCTAGTGTGAGAAAATGTGAAATGCTCAGACCAGCCTGTCTGGCACCAACAATCCTGGCATGTCAGAGTCCCTTAAATCACCTTTCTTGCTCATTCTGATGCTCGGTTCACAGTGTCATGTGATTGGCTGTTTAGATATTTCCACTAACGAATGCATAGTATACCATAATGGCATTAAAAGCAACAAGCACATGCAAAAAAAACCCAAAAGCAATACCTGCACAATAAGTACAAACTGGATATAAAGCAAACATTTGGAAGCATCCACTAAATCTTTAAACCTCAAGACTGGTTACAAAAAAAAAAAAAAAAAAAAAGAAAAAAGAAAGAGAC
>VUQG01016584.1:3109-14724 GCA_015106755.1 Etia nguti | reverse complement strand
CAAGTTTCATGAATTCATGATAGTAGCCAGTTCAATGATGTTGCAGATAAAGTAAAGAAGAGGCTTTGAATAAAAATATTAATTTGTTGCAGTATTTTAGTGTCTCCTGAAGAATCCATACACATTAAATGAAATACATTCTCTCTGACTTCGGTTCTTAAAAGTAAATACTTCATGCTTTGAAACGCCCAGTCGGTATGATGGAGCTGGGGGGGTTTTAAGCAGTGTGTGAGGCGGGAAAGAGAAATTCCCATACTCCCTTTTCGCAGTCTGAGAAAAGCGCAAAAGAATAGGTTCAAGATCACACAGTTGTCGCTTGTTTACATCAACCGAGCAAACCGAGAACAAATTTTTACAGCGTCCAGAACTGACAGGTGTCCTCTGCCAAATACTCTTAATAGTTGCGGTTTTTGCATTTAATCTTGCTAATTTCAACATATCCCTCTAAGGATCTTAAAGCTTAACTTTAGAAAAGAAAAAAGACCCTGTACAGCCCTTTTTTGGAATCCTGGTGTCTGTTTTTTTGTCAGTCTTTTAGTGAAAGCCTGTCAAAAATGGTTAGCTTCTCCAGTGAAACTACTTCTTTGCATCTTAGCTCCCGGTCTTGCCCTGTGTCTGCACAATTTCTTTCTATCCTCTTGTTTCTCTCCTTTTGTTTAGATAAAGCGAGGGATTAGGAAAGATTTGCCCCCATAAAGCAGTGGTTTGATGGGCTTTTATCCCACCATGTTGCTAAAGCTGTGTAGCCCCTGGATTAGGTCTTGACAATAGGAACCCTTGTGCTGGGCCGCAGCCTGAGGGGCACAACCAAAGACCAGTTCTGAGAAAGAGGGAGGAAACAAACCTGCCAACCTCGATATGTCAAGTCTGCCACAGAAACCGTTCAGAGGAGCGGCCCTGGTTGCTGCATGGTGCGCCGCATCTACAGGATCATACAAGGATACACAATAGAGTGAACAACTTGTGGTCAGCCTCACATGTGGAGAATAACTGTGTCTCTATCTCAGTGATCTCCATTCACCTCACTACCAAAGTGCTTAATGTAGAAAGTTTCAGATGCATGCACCACTCTGGGAAGATTTTTATAGATATTGTGGAGTATTTCCAAAATTAGATGTTAAGTGATGGCACTTAAGTCAGCATCAGGTGGGCCTGCAGGCTATTTTGAAAGTGAAATCTGAAGGTTGTGGAGTTGGAAGAAGTGAGGTTACCACAACCACATCACTAACTGCTCGAATCTGCAGGCTCGAGGCTACATCGTGCGGTACTGGGGTAACACACCCGAGTCTCTGACCGAGCTTTTGGCGTTTGAGTTGCATTAGATAACACAGAAAAACAACAGTTGCATTGAATGTATGTCTGTTTTTTTCTTTCTTTTACTATCTCGTATTAATATTGTGTCAGTGTATACAGAGTACAGAGTAGTCTATAAAAGCTACACTAATAATATTTTTACATAAACAGCTAATTGGACAACTGTGTGTATTTTGAAAAGAGTTGGCGATAAAAAGGGCGAGCATGTCACCAGTGTTTACAGTAGATCTATTAAACTCACGCTATGTAGGCTATGTGGTAAGCAACAAGCAGCTGACAGACAAATTAGTGATGAGCATTGACAATTTAGCATTTGTAACACTGCAAGTTAATAAATGCAAAAGGTGTAAGTTATGTGTTGACATGAAGAAATAAAAGGCAATTAATGCAGTTTTCAGATTTAGATTTTAAATTTTAAATGTGATGCTTTGCTTTCCCTCTAAATGTTATCTGTTTTAGAGTCGACTGTTTCAGTAGTCAGTACAGTAAGCAGTCTGTTCCTTTTGTCAAACAGAATCCTGTTTACTTTTAAAATAAATGTTTTTAATATATGAAGTCTGAAAACAAAGTCTGTGGAGCTGGAGATTTGTCCATTTAAATCAGGTATTCAACACATATGAGGATGATCTTAAAGGTGAACGCCCTGCTAATACACAGCTGGAGAATTGCTAATGGCAAGTTGCTTTGTTACTCCAGTCACACAAGTCCCATGGAAGCAGTCAATTCTAAACGATACATCAAAATGATTAATTTTACCCAAATGAGCACAAGCTAACCTTGACTAAGAGCATGTGCCGGCCAGAGCAGCTGGTTTGAAACCTAATATATTCATGAAGTTAAAGAAAACCTAATGACAAAAGTTAATGGGCTCTGAAGGCTGAAGGCATCAACTTTCTCCTGGAGTTGATGTAAAACGCCACTTGGAAATATAGGGAGCCATTTGAGGAGAAAAAATTACAAACGTTCATGCGTTATAAACCTGATTAAAAACTGAAGATGATTTATAAATCGCTGCTGCTTCCTCGGCTGAGCGTTGATTCAGGCTGCCAAAGTCCTGATGCAGGGATAAAGTTTTGAGGCGCGAGGATGATTGAGAGCAAAGGCGATAACTCAGATCTGAGGAGAGGCTTTAACATGATAAAGCCTGAATGCAGGCAGAGTGCGGAGAACAATGACTGTGCCGATAAAATCCACAGAAATCTGAGATGAATTTGGGGTTTAGAAAGTTAGCCTGGGGTGAACAGTGCTCAGATCCTGAAGGTGATCAGGATGAGAAGTGTGGTTTGAAAATGGTAAATAAAGAGGGGTGAACTACGGGTTTTATTCAAAATAATCTTTATGATTAGGCCTCAAAAACAGCAGTTAAGCTCTGCAAGAGATAACAAATTTGAAACTACTGATCGATTGACTGATAAATCGTAATATTTTGATAGTTTTTATATTTCACAGTTTTAGATTGTTGAGAACCGAATAAACTTGAGTGAACATTTAAACAAGCAGTAGTGACACCACTGGGACTGGTGATGTTTTGGTCAGAAAAGCAGACATTATATTCACTAAAGGTAAATCAGTATACATAATAATAATAATGATAATATTGCATTATTAATAATCCCATTAGTCATGTTCCAAATGACATGTTTCATCCACATCCAAAATTTAGATTAGATGTCGGCTTTTTTATTAAACCTTTTGAATGAAACAAAAATGTTGTCATTATAAATGAGAAACATTTATTCCCTTATCACATTTGAAGCTCTTAATGATAGACCAGTAAGAAAGGTAAACAAATTCATATACATTTACATTTTTCTTAAATTGCCCTATTACACCACCCACAATAGACACACCGTTAGGATTTAATCCAGACATGCCTGTGCAAATCATCTTTTAGGCACCAGAAGTCCAATACTTTTTAAAACTGAGATTATGCCTATTAATTTGGCTTAAATTGAAAAAAAATCACCTGAAAATGTGACTTTCCAGACTCCGGAGTCATGAAGAGCCTCAGCTAGTGTGAGTGCTGAGCTCAACATCGTGATTCTGTCCAACATTAAAGAAATAAATAGAAGACAGAGGAACTGGAGCAAGTTCTGCAACATGCTAATAAGAACCCAGACTGACCTCTTCTAAGGGAAAGGGCTGAGCTCACCGAATACTACTTTGAAACAGTTTTGTGTGTCCTTTACTCCTTTTTGTTAATTGATACATAAGCTTATAATTTATAATAGCTACATAACGACTATTAATAACAATATTTTGAAAGCATCTTCACTTTTAGTACCTACATATTAAAAGATTGCATCTATAATCACAGTGAGTTTATTGTCCATTCAATCCAGTGTGGGAGGGGCTGCTGCTCCACTAGCCTAATATCACTCTAATAGCAGGCCCTCTTGACACTTGCATTAAAACCCTCAGCCATGCTGGACATTAGCCCGCATTATACGTTCCGTAAAAAAGCTGATTTGAGGAAGAGCAGCTGAGAGGAATTCCTTCTCGCTTTAATTGCTTTAGAAACGGTTCCCACAAAGAGACACTGGACAGATTTACCTCCAGTTTAAGTTCTTATTTTCATCGGTTCACAAGTTAATCCGATTTTTCTTCTCCTCTCTGCCCAAATGCTCTCCAGCAAAAAAAGCACAGGAGAAAACATAGGTTCGGAATACACACACACACACACACACATATATATATATATAATCGGAACTTATGTTTACTTAACAGGTTTTTAAAAATACTTTTTAAGACCCACGTGCCCAGTGAAACCCACTTGTTGCTAGAAATCGTTTTTTTTAATTTTTTTTTATTGTTGCCTTTTCATATTCTGCATTTTCTCGATTAAGCTCTAGAAAAATGTAAAGTGGGAACGCTTGAACTTTGGTTAAACGCGCTGAGGTGAGCTATAAGGCGCACACAGCTGTTTTCAGTCGTCTAAAGTTCTATGAGTGAATGTGACCAAAGATCAAATTTAGGATTTTAACCCCCTCCCACCCCACCTTCGTCTTTCTCCCTCACTCTCGGAGAAAATTCAACAAAATATGCAAGCTTTACATTAAAAGGCTACTTTCGCTGCCCTTAATTCCAGCCTAAACGGTTTTTCCTCGGAAGAAGAAATCTTTTCTAAAAACCTTGAAGAAGAAGAGAGGGGCATTATTGTTTTAATCCTCTTACCAGCAGTCATTTTAAGACATTTTTTGGAGGGTGAAATGGCGTCTTGTCTACCCAATCCTAACCTAAATCCCTCGGGGCCGGGGAGCTGCTGGAGGCAGTGCAGCCCAGCCCGCATCTCTCCATCTCAGCTGCATTCCCACCAAAAAATGCAGTCATTGCGAGTCAGTAGGAAAATAAAATTAATGCACGGAATTAACCTGAAAGTCGCTGTAGTCACTGCAAGAGGGTAGCAAAGGCCAGTAGCTTCTCGTCATTTGCATATCATTTAATTAAGACCCGTGTGATTAACTTCCCCCCCCCTCCCTTTTGGCTGATTTTCATGAGTTTCATCTAAATCAGCTCATATTTCTTACAAACACTAAAGATCATCTGAAGCAAATGTTCACTTTCTAGATTATCTCGGATTTGTTTTAATTGTTTTGTTTTGTTTTTTAAAAAGGTTGTTTTGAGCTAAAAATCTATCCAGAAAGCATCACTGACAGGCTTTAATGGCCTTTTTTGTAATTTCTCTGTAGTGCATTTAGTAATTTTCTAAAAATTGATAAAGTAGCTTGAAAAATACTCAGATTAAAAGTAATGAAAGGTAACTGGGAATTAGAAATTAAAATAAGTACAGGGTCCCCTGTGAAGTGGGTTTAAGCGCTTACTCAGCAACAAATTCTCAGAATAACCCTGTAATGTTGAAAATATGAAATCAAACTCAGACTGTCGCGTAATTTTCTCTTTGTATTTGTGCAAAACAACTTTAAGTTATCAAGGTGAAACTTCGTCAGTCTGCAATAGCCTACAAACAGCAGCATGCATTTAATCATCACGGTCACCACTGCCAGCGATATTCTTAAAACAGGGAGCCTATAATAATAATAATAATAATAATAACAATAATAATTGTCTAATGTGACAGAACGTGTTAAAACAAGTACAGCGGCACCTCGGTGCAGCAGTCACCCACAAAGTGAGGTGTATAGAAGAGAGGTGGGGCGGGTGGATGAGGAAAGCGACGTGATTGGCACAGAGAGGAAAGCGTCTGGGCGTCCCGGTGACCCCACCCGGAGCGCTTTAAAGGCCGATAGATGGCAGCTTGGCATCCTCCCACAAGCAGAGAAGCGACCCGGTGCACGGAGCGGACAGACCGGAATATTCTCAGGATATCTGGCTGAATGAAAAACTGTAATGAACTGAATAAGATGATCAACCACCTGGGGATTTTGGAGCAGAAGATTTGAAAGGCGAATATTCGGCTGAGAAATTTCTATAAGGGAGAGAGGTAAGAAGTTTGCTGAACGCAAGTTGGGCATTACAGATCATTTCCCTACAGGATTTATATTTTAAACTAAACAAACATTTAAACTAAAACTGTTTTTAGCCTTGACTCTTTTGTTTTTGTCTTCGCTTACATCGTGTTTAAAAACTTCCTGATAGAAATGATTCCCAAAGTGTAGCGATCTCGAGGTGTCCAAAATAAACAGTGGCAGCGGTTAATAACAGTACGTGTTTGCTCGGTTTTCCTTTAGCTCTGACTGCAAAATAACATGTTGTATTATAGGATTTGTCAGGAGATCCCTCGGTTCCTCTCGGTTTGTTATTCCATGTTGTTAATTTGCCGTAGGTAAATTATTCCCATTCGCTCTCTCTGTCTTTTCAGTTTGTAAATGGTGATGGATTGACGCCACGCATACAGAACTACGGCCCCAAGGCACTCTTTAGTAAATGCGGTATAACTCATAAATCCACGGCAATTAGCATAATTAGACTTAAATCAGAGCCCGAAGCATCGTGACATTGTCCTGAAAGAAGAGAATTATTTGTAATTTTTAAGCTGTAGATGTGGGGGAAAACTAGCAGATTACATGCTTCCAGCCAGTCTCATTTATCAAAATAATGCAATGAAACAGCCAAAAAAAGAAAAAGAAAATTAAAAGCGAAAGAAAATATTGTATTAGTTACACGGTTTCCTCTCAAACAGTCATTTACACATACACACACACACACACACACGCCCACCAGGGGCCCACCCTTCAAGTGTCAGGCCTGATGATAAATTAATAGTCTTGTATAGTTGAAACCTATTTGCACCCACATTAAACAGGAGTCCAACCGGGGATCCTGTGCATATTTCACCGCAGACCTGCCACACGTCGACGTCAGCCCCTAGGCGCTTGGAACCGACCTGGGACCCGCCACAGATTGAAATAAACGGCTCCCACTCGAGGCGAACTCACGGGGAGCAAAGTAAATATTTTCCCGCAATTCTGCCGGTGCAGACTGCAGAGGTTTGGCAGCGATTACCGTGAACTGCGAGCGCGCAAAAATAAACCTTTAAAATAATAATAATAACAATAATAATAATGATTAAAATATATTCAGTGTAAAAGCTCATTTTAAACCCAGGCCATGAATAAAAAATACTGAAGATAATTTTTACTGGGATATTTTCGATAAAAATAAAACCACTTTAATGTATTATTATTATTATTATTATTATTATTATTATTACTACTACTACTATACAGACTCGTATAATAATAATACACGTCTGTATTATAATTCAGTAATAATTATTTTACGGACATGTATTATTATACTAATGATAATGTGGTAAAATAACCACAAAAAGCCACAGAATGGTGCAAAAATCCAAACAAGCCGATGTCGAAAATTCTACTTTATACACTACTTAAAAAAAAACATTTGATCTGAAATAACAACACTTTGTATTACCAAAATACAAAGCAAATTATTAGCAATGAGATAAATGGAAAATCTATTTTACGACTTCTCGTACTTCTCAACACTAAACTGAACGAAACGTGTTTGGTGCTGGGGTCTTTAATAAAAACTGAAAAAACTCAATCAAATGTAACATAAAAGTTATTGATTTGCTAGTTTCCATGTTTTTGACGGTGTTTTCGACTAAATGTATTTAATTTCTTTTAGTTTTTCGTTTTACTTTGCTACATTTATGCGGATCTAAGGACACACATGAAGGGTCTTTGAAAATTCTAACTGTATATTAACTCATAAATCATTATCAGTTATTCGCTTTGTTATCCTTTTATAACATGAACCATCTTCCCTTTGGCGGGAGGGAGTCTAAAGCTTGTCTTTCACCTGTTGCCGTTTAATTTTGTCCCCTCGGATCAAACACACACAAATAAATTAAAAAACAAGAAATGGCCTCCTGGAGATTAAACTTTTCTTTAGAACTAAGTATGTTTGTTCCGAGGCCTGAAACTCACAGCAGCTTGTTCTCTCTTCAGTCAGCTCGCCGGTCATGCAGCACTACGGAGTGAACGGCTACTCTCTCCACGCCATGAATTCACTGAGCGCCATGTACAACCTTCACCAGCAGGCGGCGCAGCAAGCACAGCACGCGCCTGACTACAGGCCCTCGGTGCACGCGCTCACTCTCGCGGAGAGACTGGCTGGTAAGACTCAGTTACTCATTTTCTATCCCAAATCGTCATTTCCCCCCATTCTCAGTCAAGTTATTATATTTATGTGTTCCTGGCACGTGAAGGTGGTCGCGTGAACGTTTAGCTTGTCCCTTAAATTAAACTGGTCATGTTTCTTGTTTCTCAACGGCTGTACATTTCAAGACATTATCCTTGAGGCCCGCTATGGCTCCCAGCACCGAAAGCAGCGGCGCAGTCGAACAGCGTTCACCGCCCAGCAGCTGGAAGCTCTGGAGAAAACCTTCCAGAAGACGCACTACCCTGACGTGGTGATGCGTGAACGCCTGGCTATGTGCACCAACCTGCCCGAGGCACGTGTGCAGGTAAAAAAAACAAACAAAAACAAATTCCCCCAAAATGCATTTGTCTAGCAGTCTCGTTTCGCTCTTAAAAATGTGAAATAAATAAAAGTCATAGATATGCAATAGACAGGTGTTGAGGCAGTCACGTGATATGAATTGTCGTTTTTCGCTGTTTAAGAGTCGACACTGTGCTCTTTCAGACTCACTATCCTATAAGGATAATCTTAATCTTATACAGTGCACTGATTTTCACCTCTGTTTGAAACTATGGCATACTCAGATTTAGCCTTTTGTATGTTTTAAAGCCCGCCTGCCAAGAGGCCCCCTGAATAGTCAGGTTGATGAGCAAAAATGAGGTGTTCGTTTCATAGTTTTTTCTCTTGGTAAAAGGCCCTGTAAGAGATCTTGGATAACACAGCTTTTAAGATCATGCTTTAACAACAATTAGACCTAGACCAGAAGCTTCTGCAGAGGTAAGTGAATTAAGAAATGCGCAGCGTTCAGTCAGTAGGACTCACTTTTAAGGCAAAACTATCACAAATCAAAAGCAGTTAATTAAATAGCGAAAGGTATTCTTATAAGATTCTTATAAGACTACAGTTTTTTTGTTGGCATGATGTTCTAGACCCTGAAAAATCCATCCATCCATCCATTCGCTTCCGCCTATCCTTTTCAGGGTAGCGGGGGGCGCTGGAGCCTATCCCAGCTGTCTTAGGGCGAGAGGCAGGGTACACCCTGGACAGGTTGCCAGTCTGTCGCAAGGCTAACACATAGACAAAGACAACCATTTACACTCACACTCACTCCCACATTCACACCTATCGGGAATTTAGAGTTTCCAATTAACCTATCCCCACTAAGTGCATGTCTTTGGACTGTGGGAGGAAGCCGGAGAATCTGGGGAGAACCCACGCAAACACGGGGAGAACATGCAAACTCCACAGAGAAAGACCCTGATGGTGGAATTGAACTTCTTGCTGTGAGGCAACAGTGCCCTGAAATAAAAATAAAAATGAAACTGGTTAAATGGCCTGCTCTTTTCATTATTTACATGACTGTTTGAAAGAGTGACCGGATCCTTTTCATTAAAATTGTAGAACAGGACATTCGCCTTGGTAGACGATGGATTCTTTGAGGCCCAGTTTAGTTTTTCACATGTGCACCGCATCAATTATTTTTGTCAAAAGAGCCACTGTAGCCACAGTAAATTTTTACAACACACAAGAAGAACAATATTAGAATATTAACTTTAAATATATTTTTAGCCTTTTAACCAGGCACTTATCTATTTTTCTATCTGCCAGGTCTGGTTCAAGAACCGTCGGGCCAAGTTTCGTAAGAAGCAGCGCAGCCTGCAAAAGGAGCAGCTCCAGAAACAGAAAGAAACTCAAGGAGCTGCTGAAGGTGCTACAGAGGACTCCAAGAATGACCTCACTACTGCCACTACCCTGGCTCCTGAGACTCGCACTCCTCCTCCTCCCTCCTCCTCTTCATCCTGTCACTCAGAGACCGAGAGGCAGGCAGCAGCACGGCCCCAGCCTGGCGAGATGAGTGTGGAAGTAAACGTCACCTCTCCTGAACCATCAGACAGCGAGTCAGCAGCAGAAGATAATGCTGACAGAGAGGAGGACGAAATAAGAGGAGAGACTAGGGTGAAACTCAGGGAGGAGATTCAGGGGGAGGGGGGACTGCCGACAGGGGGCAGCTCCCCATCCTGTAAACGGCTGAGCCCAACCTCAGGTAAAAAAAAAAAATACCACGTTCAGTTTGTCTTCCTTTTGTAGTCTCTAATCAATTACTTTATTTTAGAAATTAAATCTGTCCATGTGCAAGATAGTTTTATAGAATTCATTTAAATGGAGGGTAAATACAGAAGTTATCCACAGAAAAGGTGCGTCAAAACATACTGAAGTCCTCCTTCTCGCTTCCTGTCTTCCAGACTCTCCTTTGAGCTCCCCCGCCTTGCCGTCCTCCAGCAGTGTAACCAGTGGTCTAGCGCAGAGCAACTCCTACGCTTCATCTCCCCTTAGTCTTTTCCGCCTGCAGGAGCAGTTTCGGCAACACATGGCAGCCACCAACAACCTGGTGCACTACCCATCGTTTGACATGAGCACGCCGTCCAGTCTGCCCTACCTGGGCATGAATGTTAACATGCCTTCCCCACTGGGGTCGCTGCCCTGCCAGTCCTACTACCAGACCCTGTCGCAGGCTCAGCAGGTATGGAACAACCCACTGTTGCAGGCAGCACCGGGCAACCTCCCAGGAAGCCTCAACAGCAAGACCACCAGCATCGAAAACCTCCGTCTGAGGGCCAAGCAGCATGCGGCCTCGCTGGGATTGGATACACTCCCCAACTGAAGCTTGGCTGCTCGTTGTACGTGCTTGGCCTCTAGGTCAGGGACTATGCTACAAAATGGAGGCCTGCCAACAGGAGGTGACCTAACAACACCTCCTCCTGACCTCTCATGAACCAGCAAAAGAACTTTGTGTATCCACCCAGAATTCAGAATTACCTCCAAAACTGCAGTAGAACCATCTCCAGTTTAATGTCAAGATTACTGCTATTCAGATGTTGTAACGATAATTACAGAAGCGCTTTGTTCAAAGTCTGCCCACATTTCAAATTTGTGCTCATATAAATTAATTGCACAGCTAAGAATTTTTTGTTTGCTCTTTTGTCGATTTTAAATAAACCCCGTTTCAAAATATTTGTAAGTACACACCAAAAGACTATAAAGCATGTTTTATAGTCAGTTAAAGGAGGGGCTCTCCTTTAACTGAGTGCCAGGGTTGTCAATTCATGTATTGCCCTTATCCTCAACACCATCATTTGAGCATGTAGCTCACTGCTGGGAGCACACGGAAACACAAAGAACATCTCTGCTGGATAGACCTAAGAGAAAATAAGATTATAACAAGAACTCAATGGACTTAATGAAAATCCCACCTGGACTGAAGCTGTGACTGAACAGCACTGTTTAGCACTTGCTTGCATTTGACACCACCTGGTCAATAGAATCAGGAAGTTCTAATGCCAGCTATTCACTATGATTTAAGCTTCTTCTATAAAGTCACTGCAGGAAGGCTTGAACTCCAGAGCTGTCAGTCTCATTCCAGGACAGATATGAAAGATATATATAAAATCTTATAATCCTACAAGAACACGAACTATGCATGCTTGTACCCCACTGAAGCATGGCTTATAGCCACATGACATAGTTGACATGGCATTGGCAGCAGGGTAAAGTTCTGATATCAGAAGTAAAGCTCAAATTGGTTAATATAATTTCACAACCAAATACATTTTTGTTGATAGATGACTCCGTTTTTTTTTTGTTTGTTTTTTTTTTTTTTTTTTGTTAGAATTTTT
>VUQG01016583.1:10926-54114 GCA_015106755.1 Etia nguti | reverse complement strand
TCTTTTTCCCTTCAGGCTTAGAGGGAACATTTTCTGCCCAGTGTTGCAGGGTCCTGATTACTCTAAGTTTGTGTTCCAGAGAGTGGTGGGAGTCAAAGAGGAGGTACTGGTCCATGTGTGTGGGCTTCCAGTAAACTTCAGTGTTGAGGTTTCCATTCCCTTCAATGTGCATGGCACAGTCCAGGAATGGCGAACAGTTATCCTTTGTGTCTTCCCTGGTGAACTTTATGTTTTTATCCACAGAGTTGATGTGAGCAGTGAAGGATGCCACTTCTTGGCTGATTGTGACCTACACACTTTTTCACACCTTGGCTCGTGTGATTAGGTAGAGGATCATTAGGGGGTCCATGTCCCTCTTGGGGGGACACTCCCATAGGGTTTAAATCTGGGACTCTCCACCATTTGACCCTAGAACTGAAGAACCTTCTCGGATGAGAGGTGAAACGTCTTCAAGCAACTTAAAGAAGTCCAGACGCTTTTCTTTCCAAGCTTCTCAGACTACGATGACCTGGATGACTGAGAACCTTCACAGACACAATGAGCCATTCCGCTCTCTCTCCATATTCTCCCTCCTCCAATCATTCTAGTCAGGGTTGATCCAAAGATTTGTTTTTCAGATCTGTGGTGGCTCTGTTACATGTTTTCTGACAAAATTTGATGTGGAATTCTTGTTCTTTGAGTGTAATCAAAGAACGCTTTTCTTTCCAAGCTCCTTAGAAATGGCTCATTGTGAGCAGGATGAATTGTGATGTGTACAGGGCCACAATATCTGCTCAGATTCATCCAAATTCCGCAAAACTAATTGGACAATGAAAAAAAGATTTTAAAAAATGATTGTAATTCCTAAACAGCTGTTAAACTCATTGAATAATTGAAGCTGAAAGTCTCTACATCAATCACAACATCATAATCTTATCCTAACCATGTTTTCCAAACCTGAACATGACTACTACAGAGCATCCTTCTGTCACAGCTCAGCAGGGAAACTAAAGATGAATGTGAGCCTCAGCTGAAACAGGGGCTCTGCCTTTTCTTTCCCATTCATGTGTTGGTGAAAGTTCAAAAACATTACATAGACCAAGATAGGCGCCTCAGTATCTGTCAGGTTTTGGCTTTTGGGGTTGATTGTTTGGTTTGGTATTTAGCTCTCTGTTATTTCTTAGTGGTTAATGGTTTATTTCAATATTTTAAATGAGTTCCCTTTGTTTTATTTCATACCTTTAATTCTCTGTTTTAGTTGATAGGTTGTTTATCCCCTTTTGTATTCCCTATGGTGTTCCCCTCGTCTCTATGCTTATATTCTCTCTCTCCATCAAGTTTGCATGTCCTGAGAGGATCATTCGATACTTCCTGTTTTATTTTGGTGGTCTTCAGTCTCTTGTGTGTCATGTCTAGCTTGATTTCATCTGTCTTGTCATTAGTTTCAGCCTTGTTCCCACCTGTTCCCCAATCATCCTGAGTGTGTATACACAGGGTGCGTTCCAATAGTCCATTTTGTTTAGGAAGGTTCCCATCTTAAAGACATGACCCAGAAGTATCTGTGTGGCGGCTGTAATAAGTGCTGCTCCAATTCTCAGTGTGCGGCTCTTCTCTTTTCCTAAGTTCTTAGCAATCATCCTACCCACTTTTCACACAGTGATGATGTTTTCATCAAGGTCAAGGAATAGGACTAGGACATAGAAGGTACTTTTGAAATGCACCCATTGTCTTCCCTTCCCCTTTGTTGCATTCTCCGTCAAACTGTGTGTCCCTACTCGTGTTCCTCCCGTAAGATACTGTTTGTTGGAGTATTTGCTCCTGCCTTATATTATGTTATTTTGTATGTTCTCAGCAATAAAGCTGCTTTTGAGTCCTCCTCTGCCACACAGTCGGCCTTGGCACTATGAATTTAAGATACATTGACCTAAGCAAATTTACAAAAAGACAGAATAATAATACTCTCCAGGTACCAAAATTAAATGATTTGAACAGTAGCAGATTTAATTGCCAAATCCTATGTTGCTACGTCTATTTGTGTTTAGACTTATCCTTTTTGCTTATCTATGTAACCACTGCTGATTGAAATGCTTATTTTGGCCAGGAACATTTGTGGATGAGATTTTTAGTGTAAAGAAAAATATTTTCCTGCTTAAATAAAGAATATCTGGCTTTGCTTTTCTAATTTCATTTTCTAATGACGGTGGTTTTAAAACCTTCCCAACCTTGGATTAAAGGAGCGTCCTTCAATGCACCACCAAGAAGAATGTTCCTAATTGCAACACATGAATATAATACACATGTGGAGCACACAGGGAAACTAAGGTCGCTCTAATGTTCCTTTTGATAAATGGCACATTTTTAGAACATTTCAAACCTCTGTAAGTTGGATTTCAAATTACCTTGAAATGAAAAAAGACTTAAAGTCTTAGTTCTACTGGTTCTTCCAGTCTGTGCACAGATATAAAATGTCAGTATTTTAGTGGAAAATTTGCAGGAAGATATGTAATTCTCTAAGGTTATAGTGAATTTGCTGCTGAATGAATGCATTTTTCTCATATGAGCAAAGGTCAAATGAGGCTAAATGGAGGTTCCATCTGGCACTTAAACATGCTAGCCCGCAGACCTAACCTTGACCTAACCTTGACATTCCTTCATTGCACCAATCACAGCGGGCCCTTCTGCCATTTTACACTTTCAAGTGAGAATTGCATGTGGCCTTTATTCTGTCTAGCCCTTGATAATGCAGATAATGACTTTAGGCAGCTAGTTAGACTGATGGACTTGGGAAGTTTCTGCATGCATGTCAGCTAGCAGATGGGATAAAGAGATCGTTTGCCTCGTCAGGACGAGAAGCTAATGCAGGATGCGTTTTATGATGTAATGTACCCAGCTTCAATTAAAGGAGTACATATAGGTAGGGCAAGGTTATGCCTGCATGCATGGAGTAATACTTTGATATGTACTTCACACATACTTGAGCTTTCAAACACAAGCTGCGTCAAGTATGTGAAGCAGGAAGTGCATGTGTAGGCAGCTGGAAGAAAGTGGAGATCTGCTGATGTCTAACTGTGTAATGAGTCGTTTTTTCACATTCACAGCGACAGGCAGGGTCAGACCAGCTTTTATGTCATAAAAAAACACACGAACCTCAACATGCTGTAAAGTACAGTATTGCTGCAGATGTCCCTGACTCTGCAAACTGTACTTGTGTAAGTAGATTTAGTCCATGAATAGTAGTGGAGGTCACCTCCTGTAAAGTCACAACGATGCAGAACTGTTCTGACACACGTTGTATTAACTCTAAAATGTCAGAGCAAATTATCCTCTTTTTGTCTCCCTATATTTCATGCCCTCTTTCTTTCCCGTGCTCTCTTTCTTGCTTGCACAGGAAATTTAGTGGGATGCTTACTCTCCGGAGGCGATTTCTCTTCTTCTCACACTCGAATCCTCCAGCACAACATGTCTCAAGCTAAATCATAGCTGGGTTGTATTAGACTTCACTCATGTGCAATCATGAAGTGCGAGGGTTGGCTAACACATAAAGTACCCAGGGAAGAATTGTGCAATGCATGAAAATTCAGGCCTGATCTTCACCTGAAAGTCTAAGCTAGAGCCCGGCCTTTTCCTAAACATGAAATTAAGCATAAAACCATGAGACCCATGTGAATAGGTGAATCAGTTCACATTAAGGACATACATTACATAATCCCCACCCCCTATTCAGCTTTGTTCTCAAAGATGAGTATATTTAAAGCACAAGGATAGAATGATAATAATATGTAGTGAAGCACAGTACAGCTCCAGCTATGGAAAAAATATACACCATATGCACCACTGTTACGCTTGCAGACATATTCCTTTATTACCAATGGACACAGGTATCTTTTTTCTTTATTTTACCACCTTTGCTGCTGTAGCTGAGATGTAATGTATTGAGTGAGTTGCAGTAAACTTTCTCAAACTTTCTGCATTGTATTTATTTATTTGTTTTTATTTAAATTGAATTTTTGTAACACTAAGGTCCTATATGTCACTGTTTTAGTGGAGCATTAATCAGTGGGACACCACTAGCGAGCATGTTGCATGTGTGGGGGTTCCCAGCGAGAGTTGCATGGACTCCACAATGGTAAGGCACATTCCTTTCTAGCTCTTTTCCCTGTGCTGAATTATATGTTTTAATATGTTATATTTTGCTTCGCTGAGCATTAATTCATAAGGTGGTTTTGATTACATTGAACAAGAAAAATAGTAATATAACGTGCCTTTTTTAAAATCAGTTATACCACCCATTCATGTGTTTTTCACTTGCTAAACAGGGATGGAAAATGTATTTTTGTAAGAATGTGTGTTTTGTAATTGATAATTGATCTATCTTAGTGATTTATTGTTTCAGATACTGAACGGTAAGGTAAGAGACAGAGGGGGTGTGAAAGGCACCACAGGTCCTTCGCTGACATGGAATCAGAGGGTATTACGGCATGTGCTGTAGCCATTTGGCATGCAGCTCTCCAAGGTGACCTATATTTAGTTAAGTGCATTCAAAATGGACTTGAGACTGAGAGATGAATTACCAAAGGATTGGATTTTACCTTTTTAAGGGTTTGTCTAAAATTAGAAAACTATAGACCCAAGTCAAGAGACCCTTGGCGCCCACTTGCGGTCCTAATCCAAGACACAAAATGTAGTCATGAATGGTTGACACAGATATGCGACACCCCATATGGGGTTGGAGAGCACAGCCTCTTCGTCCCAGAGAGAAGGCCAGTTCACCGTGCAGATGGCCTCAGCTGTGGCACATTGGGTTACCCTCTGTTCTGCTTTTGGTGACCCTCCTCTGTGCCGGCCCGGGTAACCGCTGCAGCTGTTGTGAACCTCTGCCACACACTCCCGAGCAGTCCCCCTCAATCTCTGGCTGTCTTTCCCTCAAAAACATACACACAGGCAAACAAGCTCTTAGTCTCCTGGGATAATCATCGTCATGCCATTGGAAACATATGGCTCTGTTCTAATGGAACACCTCTCCTGGGTTTAAACTGGTACAGTAACACAAAGGACCCCTTGACTTCAGTGTTTAGTACCACCATTTGAGCTTTATTCACAAAAAATATTTATCCTAATTTATTCTTCCACATTTTTCATTTTTCAGTCATATTATTATTGTTTATTAATTTATTTTTTAACCAAGGATGATATGGTTCTTGTCTTTGCCAGCTTTGAATCCCAAGGACAACTGAAAGATTCCTTTGGCAGCGTGGAGACTCACAAAAACTGCATTTGTTTATGCATGTAGGTCGATGAAAAAGAAACTCTTATTTACAAGCATAACCTTGGAGGAGAGAGATTTTTCTCTTGAGTGGGAATGGGAGGGGATAAAGAATAACGTTCGCGCAGTAATGAGAAAAAAACAACACACTACTCTGAGAGACCAGATTAGACAGTGATAAATACAAGCATAAATATCCCCCCCAAAAAGTGCAGAGTTGCAGCCCAACGCATTGTCAAAATAAAATGAAAGAAGGAGGAACAATGAAAATGGATTAGGCAATAAATAATAGAAAGCATGAAGTGAGGTGACACAACAGAACAGAAACCACAGAACAGCAGGACGGCAAAATCGAGAGAAACCAGAAATAGGTAAGCTGGGAAAAACACTGCCACAGGCATCAGACCAATAATATATATATTTAAATGTTTTTTTCTTGCAGTACACTCAATAACTTATGCAAATAATGTCACAGAGTAATATCTAAATCTACATTTAGCCTTAAAAAATTCAATAAACCTTAACAACAACAAAAAAACCCACTCTTCTCCTTATGCAAAAATACCACTGGTATAAAACACTTAGAGCTGAGATAGATGGAAAGCTTTGGATGCCAATGCCGCCTTTAGGTTTTTCACCTCAGCTGCTCCACACTCACAAAGTGATGAATCCAATTTCTGAATTTACAAGCAAGAGAAGATTGTGTCATGACAGAGGGCTAAAGGTGCTATATCGCACAGATAAGGTGTCTTGTAGGGCACATGCTGCAAACTCTCAATACTTGTTGACAACAACAGTTTGTTTTGAACCTAACACCGCTGACAAAACTTACAATACAAGGTTTACTACCGTTATAAATACACTATATGGCCAAATGTATGTAAACACACAAGATATTACGTTCATATCATACTATTGACTCAACGTGGCCGCTTGCCTGCTGCTTTAAAAGCCTCCACTTTTCTGTGAAGGGTTTAATACACGCAGTCAGAACTTGGCTGTATAGAGATTTGCCCTCATTCAGCTACAAGAACATTTTTTCATTACTGGGGACGATGATGACAATAATATTTTTCTCTATATGATTTACAGCAACAATAGAAAAAATGCACCTTAACAAAATAAAAAAAAATAAAAAGGCTGCTTCTTTCCTTTTATTTTGGCAAACCTTAATATCAAGTAGAAACACAATGTTACCTTCAGAAACAACCTAATTCATTTTTCAGGGGGTCTATTGTCGTGTGTGTTGCCTGTTTACAAAAGATGAACTTAGCTTCCTGCTCTGACAAGTGAAACCAGCTGGGTAATTGCTTGAAGTGTTGAAAACAGAAATGCGGTTGCGTAGAATGTATGAGAGTGATATGATGTGAAATGATATGTAAATAATATAGATTTGCGTGATTTGTGTAACAGCGAGATGGCAGGGACAAAAATGATCAGCTAGAAGCTTCACAACTGGAAGCCTGGACCTCACTTACCAAAGGGTGACAACACTGTGGCCATTTCTATCTTATATATACAGATGCTAATGGATGCTAAGATATTTTTTATCTTAGAGAAAATCTTCAGTTACCTTCAGGATTGCTTACAACAGTGCTGCTCTGTCTATCTATCTATTGTTTTTCAGTGAATGAACACTTTTGTTATGAGCATGCAACTCTTAAAAAACAATATACTGTAACCTGGATTTTAAAAAAAAATGCATAAATAGCAAAAGATATGTGAAGTCTAAGAGTATAAATGGCAAAGAGATAAATTCATTTATTCCATTTCGTTATTTATTAAAAAGTCAAAGTTCATGTAAAATGATTAAAAACATGGTTAAATTGTTTAAAATAAGTTATCTTTCTTTTGTTGTGAATTGCTTGTTTTTGGCAGTGACTTTTATATATCCTTTATTTATGCAGTTAAAAAAAATCTCGTTGACATTAAAAATGTCTTTTGTATGAGTAATCTGGCCGAGAGGACAGCAGAAATTGTAACAAATATTACAATAGTTCTGTAAACATATTTTAAGTGGACAAAAAGGACCGGATTGGTTATCATGTAAGTACAATAACACAGAGTTATAAAGATACTTGAAATGTACACGGAAACATTGGAAATCAGTTTTTGGCAGGCGATCAATTAACACCGGCTATCTGAAAAGAGCCGAACTTCCCATCACTTAGTAGCTAATTCGGCCGACGTAGCTTCAGTGTCATACCACCGATAGTTGAGCGGTCTTTGAGTGTAACAGTTAAAATATAATGACAGACTGGATGTGAAAGTCAGAACCGGTGAACTAAAAGTTTATCGGTTAAGTGACCGTAAACAGGAGGCAAAACATAATTGCCGCCGACAGGTTAAAGTAATCGGCCAACAGGCGCCTTTTGTGCCACTTTGTGACGCAAACAGGCAAGACGTTGCGTTTCTAGAGATGCATGATGGTTAAAGTAGTTTTCCCCAGCAGGTCCGGGAGCTGCTTGTTTATTACGGGCGGCGGGGAGGGGGTCGTCGCTCTTCGACGGTGATCGAGGTCTTATTTTATTCTTTCCCGTCAATCATCGCAATCAAAATGGAAACATGGAGGAGTGAAATCTGAATTGAAGTCAGGGAGCTGTTACTATCCTGCACGCCTTCCGCTCCTGGGCAAGGTAAAACGACGGCTTGACTAGCGCTAGCTAAGTTAGCTTACACTGGAGTACTTTGTGTGGGTGACGCCCCCCGAATTTTTTGGCTATTATAGATGTTGTTGTTTTTCAAAAAACAATTTCTAAAACCCGAATGAAGGAAATAGCTTAGGGCTATTAATTCGGCCCCTTCCGTAATATGTAATTATATCCCTGCTTGGATTAGCTCCGTGACCTAGTTTCTGATCACTGGTCATTTAGCTCAAATATCTACATCTACTTCGATTTGGTGGTGGTTTAGATGTTGTGCTTCGGCATATTTTATGCATTTACTTAATAAATTAATTATAGTATTGTAACGATCGTTAGGTTATATAGGAGATTTTTTATTTATTTGTTTTTTCGTAGGGATACAGGACAGCCTGCAGGTGTGGTTTAGGAGGCTACAGTTACAGTTTAAATAGGCATACTCTGACAGTCTCTTGAATTTTAATGCAAAATAAGAAACGAATGTTACACTGTGTTGTTTTCCAGATGAGGGATCTTCAGGACGTTGACAGTTTGCTCTTGAAAGAGTTGAAGTCATGTTGTGCGTCAGAGTACAACTTTCTTCCCAGGGAGACTGGCCTGAAGCTGATGGAGTCTGCCTCCACAGAGGTAACCCCCTGACCTAATTTTGTTTTTGTGTTTCTTTTAGCTGTGTTTGCAGGCATGTGTGTTTGCTAAAATGACTGCTATTTTCAGTGATGCCTTTCTAATATATAGTGGTACATTTGTAGAATCACAGCGGAGTATCTGCAAAATGCAGAGACACCAGAGTGGAAGAACTGTGGAGCCTGACCAGCTTCTTTGGCTACTGCACCCAAACTTTTGTTCAAGCTGTCAATTTACTTGATAGATTTCTCACCATTATGAAAGTAAGAATTCCAAGTTAAATGCCAAGACTGGAACTGTGCATGTTTAATGTCCTTTAGTCTCCTTTGACTTTGATTCATGGGATTTTGGCTCATTTCTGTTGTTATGATAGGTGCAGCCTAAACATTTGCCCTGTATCGGAGTTTGCTGTCTTCACATTGCTGCCAAAATGGTTGAGGAGGAAAGCAATGTCTCACCCACTCATGAGCTTATTCGCATCAGCCAAAGCAAGTTCACCGTGTCAGACCTGTGTCGTATGGAGAAGATCATTTCAGAGAAGCTCAGTGTGGAGCCCAAAGCAGTGACAGCCTTAACCTTTCTACACCTCTACTACTCAGCCTTCACATCCCTGTCTGCTGGAAGGTAAATATTTTTTTGTATTTAGTTTTTCTTGTTGCTAATGCTTCTCCAGACTGATTGGAGCTGGTCAAATAGTTACTGCTTACTGAGGCTTGTACTAGCAGATCACATTAGGATTCCCTCTATTTTAAGGGAGGAGATCCCAAGCATTGGGAGACTGGAAGCCCAGCTAAAAGCCTGCTTATGCCGGCTTGTTTTCTCTAAAGCAAAAGTAAGGCTTGTTCTCAGGCGACACTTTCACAGCATAGCAGCATTCATTTGGAGTATCATGACTAATTAATCTGCTCCTCTTCACAGCCATCCGTCCTGGCACTGGCCCTCATTGCTCAGGAGTTTGAAGCCCTCCAGTCAGTCATGTTGTTGAAGACTGTCCAGGAGTTCCAAAGACATGTAAAGGTATGAAGAGAATAGGGTGCGACAGCTAAATCCTCTCTTAAACAGTCAGTATTATTCCATCATAATATATTAGTATTCTTTTCTTTTCTTTCTTTCTTTTTCTTTCAACGGGCAGTAACTCGGGAATTGTGATGGAGCCAGATGAGCTTCCACGTCCCTGATGTTGTGGTTTTTAACATTTTGGCAGTTTCACTGTAGTCTTATCACAGCTGTGAAATGAGGATTTGAACTTATTTGTATTTAAACTTTTTCTTCCAACCCTTTTGGCACCAACTTTGCTCTCTCCAGCCAAAAACATGTTATCTTTGTTTCACCTATCACTGTGTTTGGAGGAGCTGCCTCACCCCACTCAGAGTGAAAGTCCAAACTGAAACGGTGCGACTAGAAATGACTGCAAAACAAGTCAAATTGTTTTAAAACTGAAAAATTTACAAGCAGCAGACAAAGTTTCTCCCTTAATCTCTGGTATTTTGGCATTTATACTATACACCTCCACTGTTATGCTACCTGGCTAAATAACTATCATTATCTAGCAGGTGGGTTACTGGTTATTGTTGTTTATTAATTAATATAATTTCTATAAATAGAAAAATGAGAAAGAGTGCACAGGTAATACAGTGCCCCCTCTCAATGTTTCGCAGCACACATGGTGACCACTGATATGCTTTTAAAACCCTTAAAAATCCAGTCTAACCTAAAAGTCTAACCCATAAACAAACGTCAAGAGTAAATGTTACTCCCCAAGATGAAGCACCTGTATCTGGTGTGTAAACGAAGCCTGTTATATTTTTAAAGATAATTGTGTTTAGAAAACTTGTTTGCAGTTTGGCCAGTGTAAAATATATATTTTAAGGCCATTCCTGTTTTTCTTCTTCTCTTCAGATCAGTGACAGTGAGCTACTCCACTGGAAGGAACATGTGGCCAAGTGCATGGTGGAGTACCGCTCGAGCGAATGCAACAAACCAGACAACAAAAAGCTTGTTTGGATCGTGTCAAGGAGGACGGCTCAGAATCTCCAAACCAGTCACTTCAGTGTGCCCGGTCTGCCAACTATTCCCGAGAGGAGCTGGGATGAAAGCGAGAGGTTAATAGTTAATCTTTTCTACTTTCTTTGTGTTTAATGGTTTCTAGGGTGTGCTCCTTGGAAAACTAAACGGGATAGTTTTGGGAAAATGAGGTCAGAATATTTTCCACATCTCATGTATAGCACACAGCACGAAATTGTCTTTCTCAAATGCATTCATACTAATGGAAATACTCTGGGTGGTTTAGAAGAGGTAGCTACAGGAAACAGCACAGTCAAGAGAAATGAACGCTCAGGAATTTTAGCCGATCTCTTCTCATATCAGTGCAATCTGACATCGCACAGACTTTATACTAGGTTACAGTGCCCTAGTTTATGTTAGACTGGTATGTTTATCCTTTGATCCTCTGTCCTGCATATTGACTTGCTCTAGTTTACATAATTCGACACACAAATCTCACAACAAAACGTGCCTTAAAAAAGAGATGTGCGCTCTATGGATGTAACTGTATTGAAAAGTGACGATAAGATGGATCTGCAGGTGAAAAAATAGATTCGCCTTTTATTTTTTTCACCTAGCCTCCATACATGCTTATTGTATTTACTTTGTAAGAGAAAAAAAAAAGCTGCATTCAGATAACACACATTTGTCCTTCACATATCAGTGCTAACCTTGTAACCTGCATAGTTTGTGGGGTTTTTTTTTCAAGATCAAGCAGGTTAGATCCTGCAGGACAGCTGGGTAAAAATGGCTTAAGAAAAAGTGAATCACAGCCATTTTTTAAGTTCTAATTTTACAGCAGAAATGCATAAATGATTGGTTAAATGTGTGCTGAAGACAAAATTATTCTCAATTAACTTTTAATTAGGTTATGGTTAGCATTAATAGGACTCTGGACTCATTATTCCCTTAGTTGATTTCACTAATAAACCAAAACCAGAGACATTAAAAGAGAGAGGCGTGGCACTCAGAGAGCAAAGATGGTGGTAGAAATGTAACTTCCAGAGGGTGAAAAAAAAAACAAAGGCTAACTTTACTCTGTGGCTTAGGACTCTAGATTTTGAACCTAAAATCTAAGGGTTATGGCAACCACTATGTCGATTGTGTTTTATTTTTTATTGTCAGATTAAGTTTTTTGCTCACACCAGCAGGGAAGCTACTTCCACAAACTGTATACAGAAACACACACCCACACATCTGCTGATTAGTAGAATGTCACTGGCCAGTAACCTCAATCCCAGAAAGTGGATTCTGTTCATCTGGATGTAGTGTTTTCTGACGCTGTGTCCAGGCGAACAGATTCAACGTTCTGGGAATGCTTGGGATTGCCATCTGAATGGCTGAGCATGCATCATAGCGTAGAATATTACTCACTAAAATTGAACAGTGAAGACTCCACTGAGTCACATTACCCAAGGTGAGGCAGAGCGATTGGCTAAAGCTGCTTGTGATGGGACACTGTCCTGTTTTCCGAAGCAGCCACACCCTTAATTCCACCATCAGCTTCACGCAGCCACGAGAGTCACTGTAGTTTTTCTGCTGCGGAAGTTGCTGCTTGTTTAAAACCTTATTTTAGGTAAAATCAGGAAACCTTCTAGGTGTTTTTCTATCAGATATAACAGATTATGTACAAGATTAAGATTTTATCCAGCAGTAACCAATGAAATCAAAGTCAATTTGGAAAATGCTATAAAATAACGTCCCAAAAACCATAGCTGGTGCTGTTTCTAGTGGGACTTTGCTTAAATCCCATTCAAAATGACTGCAAATAGGGGTGTAATGATTAAACAAAGGAAGCATTGAGTATTATTGCTCTCTTATCTCGTAGCGAGGACTCCTGTGAGGACATGAGCTGCGGAGAGGACAGCCCATGCGGCTCGTTAGGAAGCGACGGTGAAGGAGCCTTCTTCCCCTACACTTTTCTCAACTGCAGAGAACGACTCCCAGTTGTGCAGTAACACCAGATGTGTATTTGTCCCCTGAAATGTAACAGATTTCAGGGCAGACCTGTGTGTTTCACTTGTGTATCGTGTATCATATGTATGCCAAGTGACGGGTTTGGATTATTAAGTGCCTGTGTTAATTCATTTTACTGTTACTCTGATGTAAAACAAACTAAAAAACAAAAACATATCATAATAGTGCAAAATAGAAATTTGCAATATCTTGGCAGCTCAATGGCAATACATGTGAATGTCTTCTGTTTGTGTCTAAACTCGACACATTCCAGGAAAACTAGTGAGGCACAAGTAACAACTTTAGGATGTCAGTAATTAGACACCTTCACTGTTGAGTACCAGCTAACACACTAGCACATCCACATCCTTTTATTGTTTCTTAATATATATTATATACCACACATATTCACAGTATTCTGCAGATGTCAGTGTGCTAACTAACAAATGTTATTCTAATGTGAAATATATGACGTTGTGGTGGGAAAATACCAGCCTGTAAATGCATGGATGATTTTTAATATGTGACAGTGAATGTTTTTCATGTTTACCAAGATAAGCTTACTGAAAAAAACATTTTAAAAAAATGTACATAACATGTAAAAAAAAAATAAGAAAAAAAAACTTTTTAAGTGTTTTGTTCTGTTTTTATTTTTTCTTACTTTTTGAGCTGCTCCCTCGCTCTTTTGTACGAGTCCTATCATTTTAACCTCTGAGATTAATTCAGTTTGATTTTTTTTTTTTTTTTTACAGCACCAGTTCACAACAACGGTAGTCTCAAAGTGTATTATATAAGTTAAAGACCCTACAACCTTTACAATGGCAAAAAACCCGCAACCCAACAGTCAAATGATCACCTTCGAGCAGCACTTTCCGACAGTGGGGAAGAAGAACTCTCTTTTAACAGGAGGAGAGCTGCTGTCTTGGGCTAGCAGGTGAGGGGAAAGAGAAGAGACAAAATAGAAGAACAAAGCTATAGGAGAGAGTAGACATGCAACACATGACATGGAGAAGTGGCAGATAACTGAAGGACTGAGAAAAGGGGTGGGTGATTTTAGGAATATTGAAAGAAAGCAATTCTACATATTTGTTTAATGTGGATGTGAAGGACATATCCTGGTCAAAAATAACTATAATTATAATATAGTTATAATTTTTATACCAAGAACAGCCTCAGTTTTGTCCAAATTTAGACGTAACCCTGAACTGCTGGTTTGTTTATTTGCATGTTTAAAAGCTGAATCACGACTCTTGAGGGGAGTTTTCTGTATTTTTAGCTTTTTTTCCCAACATTTTTACTTGTGTTTACTGTGTTTTGTGTCACAGAATCAAGTGATGCCTTCAAATTCCATAGTGTAGTATGGCCTTCTCAGAATCGGGGTATAGCTCAGTGGTAGAGCATTTGACTGCAGATCAAGAGGGCTCTGGTTCGAATCCCCTCCTTTAAAAGAAATAGATGTTACTGTAAAAAATAATCTGTGGCTGAAGCAAATTAGTAGTTTGTCTGGATGGTGTTATAAATAATGCATTACAAAACTTACCTGGAGCACCCCCAAAAATAGATTCTGTCCACCTGACATGACTGAAACTAGCCCACTGAATGATCAAGGAACTGACCTCACAGCTAGTTTCAGTCATTGTACAAAGGTTTCTCCCACTGAAAACGCTACTCCAGATGATTTGGGGTTTACTTACCTGGATGATTTAGCATGCATTAAGACAGTTCAACACTTGACTGCAGAGCAACAGGTCTCCTGTTTTGATGCCTCCAAATTTAGAATTATGTTCTTTAAAGCTTGAATTTGACTTGATTTGATACATGGAGTTTTGTCCTTGTTACCACTGAAGTTAAAAGTAATTTAAGATTAATTTCAGAAGTACGTACCTTGAGGAGCTTAAAATAGTATAAAACCCATTCCATTTACTACTTATCTATAGACCCAGATTGTTATTGGTCAAATATCAAAAATCACTTAGATTTTACTTACTTTTCACCTGACCCTCAGTGTCAAGATTACATAGCGTTAAAGCTCAATGGTAGAGCGTTTAACTGCAGATCTCTTGAGAATCAGTGTTGATGATGCACAGCTGCTTGCTGTAGGGGATATAGCTCAGTGGTAGAGCATTTCACTGCAGATCAAGAAGTCTCCTGTTCAAATCCAGATGCACCCTGCTTTAGAAGACAAAATCATGCTTCACAGATTTGTTAATCTAACAGCAATGAGGTCTCTCAAAGTAAGTGCTTCCTGCCAGTCAACCTGTAAAAACAACTCTAAAAGAGAGGTGAATTTTTTTAATGTCAGCTGTTGTCCAACAATGTGCCAGTATTGGTGTGCTAACACTGGCAAAAGAAGGACATGCAGAGGCTTTATTGTGACAATAGGGATAAGATGGTATAAGCAGATGATCTGCTGCTGTCACACTTTTTAGCATTTATTTTTTGTCCTAAATTCTGACCTGTGCTTGCTTTTGTTTTGTGTACATTTCAGCATCAAAAAGACAGTAAAAGTATTAAAGAGTGCAGAGGAAATTCAAGCAGTTAAAACCCAATATATAAAACCCATTCCATTAACTTTGTATGTATGACCGCAGATTGTTTTCACTCTGATAAATTACTCAGCTTTTACTTGCTTTTCACTTGAGCTTCAGTGTTGAGATTAAATATCAGAATGCATTAGAAAACAAGCCCAAACACATTTTAAAATTCTAAAATGTATGCCCTTGTTAACAATTTCAAAAGCTCTTCAGTATACTGGAATGGAGTTATTGCCGGGTCGATTCTGGCCGCGGGCCTTATGTTTGACACCCCTCTTATAGAGCGTTAATGTGGTGATATGATATCAAAGAAACACTTAGTATTAACAGACCCAAACTGCTCCCGGTGTACCACAGGTACATGAGTGAGAGGATGTTTATGACAGTGAAAGTGCTGTGTGTGGGGGGGCAATTTCCCATGATTCCCTGGATTTTTGAGCTCCTCTTAGTATCAATAAAGTCTAAATAAATGGCAAGGTCCCCAGATTTACTAAAGTAAATGTTCATACTTACTCTCACCAGCCTGGATATCGAGATTAAATTCCAGCATGCGCATGACTTAACTTATTAGACTGCTGCTCGGAACTTTTAAAGCTTCTGTCATCTCCCTGTATCAGTCCCATTCAACTGATTACCGAACAAGCCTCTCTTTGTGCCGAAAGCTGCATCAGCGTGAGTGTGAGGGGGTGGGGTTGGAGGTGGTGATGCTGCTGGTGCAGCTGGTGCTGCTGAAGGACGCGGCTTGCGGTGGAGCTGTCTAGGGTGTGTTGACACGCATTTCTGCTCCCATCTCCTTGATTAACTCGGCAGCCTGGATGGTTTCGAGCCTCAGAGGAGAGGAAGAGGAATGAGCGTGGACCGAGCAGCGGCATCTTCATCATGCAGCCGCAGAAGATCACCAGCCGTCCATTTTACGCGATTATATGAGCCGATGAGCGCCAGTTTATGTGTGCTTTTCAGACGGTTGGCAGCGCTATGCAGACCCGGGAATAACAACGCAGGCCAACACCTCGCTGCAGCTACATACAAGGAATGAAAACGCTCCCAAGATGGTCCGCATCGCCAAGGCCCTGGGTTTGGTTATTCTGTGCGTCGCCGTGCTCATTTTATCCCTCATCAGCTACGTGTCTCTGAGAAAAGACAGCCTCTTCTCCTCCTCTAAATACTACATGGGAGGCCCGAGGATTATGTTTCATGCAGGCTTTCGGTGAGTGAGAATTTTTTTTATCACAATGAGGGTGGATGATCAGATGCAGAATTGGATTGATGTAAACACAGTGGCCTTTTGTGCACGACTCCAGACTTCGTACTTTACCTTCTATATACTTCCTGTCAGGGGCGATTCTAGGTTCAAACTTTAAGGGGAGCCTCAGCTCCCAATCATAATGTCATTCATGCACTACCGTGTAATTAATGTTAATGGAATATGCTGTTTCCAAATGTAATCAAGCATTTTCACATTTGCAAACCTAAATTCAATTGGATAAACATTACAATGTTACCTTCAAAAGCAACCTAAATAATTGGCTGACCTATTATAGTGTCTATGTAGTGTCTAAGAATTAATAATTTAGAGTGGATGATCAGATATTTAATCTAATCCACCCGTTTTTAAGGCAGAGTCTTTAGTTATCAAACCCAGGCAAAGACTCAGTCATTAACGGAGTTAAAGAATCATTTGTGGGAAAGCAGATAAGATGAGAAACATTCACAACATTATTTCAGTTCAGCACTTAAAGTATCATTATTCAGTATAGACACTGCAAAATCACACGAAACAAACTGATAATAGAGTTATTTTATATAAAAGTTTCTGAATTCATACAGTACAAACTCTCCCTTTATTATGCAGACTCAGCACAGAGCACCATGTACCCCAATTTCACGAGTGAAGAACAGATTTGTGGTCTGTCACATCAGTGTAGTAGCAGTCATCCTGTTGAAGTCATGTTTAGAGGAATCCTGTAAAATGATACCATTTCATATCAATATGCTCTGTTTAGAAGGCCCACTGGCATTTTTTAAGTGTGCTACTGGAAAGCATGACAGCCTCCATGAAATACATGAAAAACTGCTCTATGAAAAATAACTTTTTGTTTTTCCAGCTACCTTTACTATTTGCTCCCTACTTCTTCCTTTTCTTGTAGATCTCTCTGTCCTCCCCCTCTCTCTCCATCCTCCTCACTCAACTAGAAACTGGAAAATGACAAAAATATAATAATACAATAATTTTATAAGAGCAAGTGGGGGATTTACAGTCGACAGCAGGACAACACACTGCTTAGTTATACGAATGTGGGTAAAACAGAAGCTACAGCTTTATAATTTTTGGTGAATTTAAATGTTACAGTGAATAAAAGACAAACTGATCCATATCAGTTTATAGCAATATTCAAACTGAATACAGACTGCTGTGGGACATAGGCAGGTAACATCCTTTTGACTTGCAGTCACCTGGATCTGGAGCCATACTGTAAACAAACACCGAAGCCCAATTCGATCAGAATAGGAATCGAAATTTTTAACAAACTAAAATAATAATGCACATCAGTTTTATTCATCAGTTTTAAGTAAAGGCAATGTTTTGCTGTATTTCAGTTAAAGTGTGTTTTAAATCTGCATCACTGATTTGTGTCATGAAATTATCTCTTCTTGTTCTTTCTGCTGCAGCAACGAAAGTCTTATTATTCTTTACAAGCCACGAGCCACACCTGTGTTTGAGCGCTCTGTAACATCATGACATCAACAACACTGGACATAAAACCTGTTTTCATTCTTTCCTGTACTGTCGCCAATAGAAAAGTTAGGAAAATAAAACACTAGAAGATAATTCCAGAAAATAATAATAAAATGCGCTACTATTTATACTATTAATAGTTTTTAGGGGTGCTCTAAAAAAAAACTCCAAAGGGGTCTAAACTCACCTATGCCTCCTGTAAATCAAACAGTGAGCGGTCCAAGGTGCTGGACCTGTTGACCAAATACTACATATGCAGTAACCTACATGAAGGGCATAGAAATGTGTTAAGTGCGATATCCGGGTGTACAGCCCAATGCCAAGACATAAAACAGCATCTTTACTGTAAACCAGGGGTGTTAAACATGTGACCCAGAGGACAGTAGACCAAAGGACTGGATCGATTTGCAAAGTGTAAAAACTGTAGCAAAGAATTTAGTAACTTTCCTTTTGAAGAGATCCTGGTGTTACATAAGAGCAAAATATTAGTAAGTATTCATTTGGATTTAGACATGCTGATGTTGTTTAGTACAGTGACTTTCAGCTGTGATCTAGAAAAAATAGTACACAAGTAATGGTAGTGGAAAGACTGAGACACACTAAAAGAAACTTTAGACATGTCAGGCTGTTCATCATCTGTTGATATTAAGCTCAATGTATTTAATGCTTTAATATTAATGCACCAATGCAGTTTTGAATGAATGGCTTAAGTAGGCTGAGAGTACTTCTTTCATCACAACTATATTGTGTGTAACTGTATGTAAACTAACAAAAAAAATGCTCTTCCTACCACAGCTAAAACATATATTCCTAATTTTTTTAACTGATTCTAACTTTGGCAGCCCCAAAGTTGTTGTCTTCAGTAAATGATTTATTAAGCATCAATAAGCCACTAGTTATCAACGTCTAAATCATTTATTATTAGAAAACTAGTTTCTAAGTCTTAACATGAATCCAGGTTTTTACTAGAAAAATATCTAAATATTTTCATTTTTTCCACTCTCCTCTTTAAAGATAAAAAACAAACAAACAGTTGAATCATTTGAACATTTTTAGCTGTAATTATTCTAAAAATGAAAGTCTTTTGAGGGGCTAATATGAAAAGCAGATTGACCAAAGGATGCCAGGAGCAGATCTGATCGGATCTTTCTAAACAGCAGCCAGTATAGCTGCTGCTGTTACAGCATGATGACTCAGCTTCCGATGTTTTGTGGACATTAATTTCAGGTCTCAGTTCGCCATGAATTTCCTGGACCCCTCCTTCATCCCATTAACTAATGCCCTAAACGAAGAGCTCCAAGGAAAACCGTCCAAATGGAAGTTCAACAAGACAGCTTTTTATCAGCAGAGGTAAAAGATTTGACTCCTAACAGAATTCTGCTAGTCCTCTTTGTGAAACTTGAGTATTTTCTGGTCTGGAGATCAGACAGCATAAAACATCCTTCCTCTTCATTTTGTCTTCTGTTTGCTTGTGTTGCCCAACCAACATTCAAAACCAACAAGTGAATTGTTTGTGTGTCTAATTTTGCATATTTGTTATGTGTCACTGTTGCTACAGACTTATGATTAAATGATCACCAGCAGAAAAAAAGGGAATACGCCAGTAAACATAAAAAAGGGCCTATAAATATATGTGCCTGTAACATGTGCGGTAAATTAAAAACGGACGTAGCCGCTGTGATTGGTTTTGGACTTTTTTTAACATCTTTTTTTTTCCAGGAAAGATATCTTCAACTACATCGACATTCCCAACAACTTTTCCCTCACAAAGAACAGCGTGCGCGTTGGCCAGCTGATGCACTTTGACTACTCCAGCCACAAGTATGTTTTCTCCATCAGTAACAACTTCAAGTCCCTGCTTCCCGACACCTCTCCCATCCTCAATAAGCACTACAGCATGTGTGCCGTGGTGGGAAACAGCGGCATTCTCACCGGCAGCCACTGTGGCCCTGAAATCGACCAAGCCGATTTTGTCTTCCGCTGCAACTTTGCCCCCACCGACATCTACTCCAAGGACGTAGGCAGGAAGACCAACCTGACCACCTTTAACCCCAGCATCCTGGAGAGGTATTACAATAACCTGCTGACCATTCAAGACAGAAATAATTTCTTCCTCAACCTAAAGAAACTGGAGGGAGCCATCCTGTGGATCCCTGCCTTCTTCCTTCATACCTCAGCTACAGTAACCCGGACCTTGGTGGATTTCTTTGTGGAGCACAAGGGACAGCTTAAGATTGAACTGGCGTGGCCAGGAAATATCATGCACGATGTTAACAAGTAAGACCTGATTCATAATTTGCTGTTTTCTTCGCCTGGTAACTGTTAAGCTTTGCAGGGATGGAGGATTTTTTAGGCAAACCTGAAAACCAATGTGATTTTTCCATAGGCTTTTTAATTATCATAGAAAATGAAACATTTCTGTATAAAATACATTTTTAATATACTTAATAATCTTCAGAATTCACAATTTACTGCAACCTTTATAAAGAAGTATCATGCTACTGTACTGCGCTACTGTTCTGTAAGGCTATAAACAAATGACAGTAGACTACAGACCTATGACTTTGAAGTCTGTAGTTTTACATTTTATATTATGGGACACAAAGTTAAAATAGCTAAAGCTTCTGTTAACCAAAGACCTTATTTCCTTATTTCAAACATGCAACCAAACATCCATTGAAAAATCCCAGGTCAACCAGACATGCAAAATCCTCGATCAGTTCCAGGTTCTGGAACTAGGATTCCTGCAGCTCTTTATATTCACATTCGTTTTCGCCCAGTTTCTGCTCTCCACCTGTTGCTCAGAGAAATATTTGCCGGTCAGGTGTAGAAATGCTTTCTAACTTTATTGACTGAAAAGAGAAGTTTATGTCACACTGAAGAAGAAAAAAACAAAACAAAACAGGCTGCTTTTATTGGCACCCAAAAAGGCTAAAAACAACTTAAATCCACGAAGAAACATCTCAAAATGAGAAAATAATATAAATCCCGAACACAAATCTAGCAGAGAAAACACAGGGTACGCAAAAACTATAATCTTACTAACACTGAAAGGAAAGACAGCAACTAAATACACACTAGGAGGGAAGGGACACTAACAAAGCTGGGAAAAGAACAGAGGAAGGCAGTAAAAAAAAACACACACAGACAAACACCTGAGGATATGACCTTCAAAATAAAACAACAAAATAAGTGAAGGAGGGACCAGGACAAAACTCACGCAGACAGAGAAGTGCACACAGAAGGATTACAGGATGCACATGCAAAAGGAAAAAACAGGATAACAATAACTGGAATGCCAGTGACATAATAGCTCATCCGACTCATGATCACAATTGACAGGTTATTGTAATATGTGAAGTACAGAACCCGTAAGTTTTGTTGTTATTGTTTGGCTGTATTACACAAACTAATGAGAATTGAAATCCACTGAGAAGTCAGGGAGGCTCCTAAAGAGGACAAATGAATCTTGTTTCACTAAAATGTGACCAATACTCTGGGAAAAAGTAAGTGATTCTTTGAAAATGCAAAAATGCCCATTTTCACGTGACCTTGAGCACATTTAGGGAGACCCATTCATCGATCATTGTGCAATCTCACAAAAACCTGCGTGATAATCATAATAATAATTATTATGAACTATGAATGGACAGATGGACAGACACCTGGCCGTGGTCCTTTGGCCATGAGCTAAAAATCCAAGAATTATTGGATGTCTTGTTAATATGTAACAAGAAAAACCGAACCACAGTCAGTACAAAGACCAATTTAATCCACTGCTGTTATGAAAGTATTGATATGACAGCGCCGACTGATGTAAATGTGGGAATATTGTGAGAGTATTTCTGAAACCCTGGTGTCACCAACATAGTAGTTTATTAAAAGTGTGGCAAACACTAAAACCATGACCACACAGTTAGGCTTATAATTAGTTGGTGAATGACTGGTTGTACTTTAGTTAAATCAATGCTTTTGTTAAACCGCTTGATTTAAAACTCAAAATCTGCACCTCCGTCACATCTTGACTATTTGGTTTAAAAGTCATTGTGGTGGTGAACAGACACAAAATCACAAAAAATGTATCAAAGTCCAAACATCTTTGGGCTTAACTCTACATTACATGATAAAATCTTGAACAGACAACATAAAGTTACAGTCCATTTGTGATCTATTTGTTTTCTTCTCAGATACTGGAAGACTAAAAACCTCTCTCCCAAGCGTCTCAGCACTGGGATCCTCATGTACACGCTGGCCTCAGCCATATGCGACGAGATCCACCTCTATGGCTTCTGGCCCTTTGGCTGGGACCCCAACACGGGCAAGGATCTGCCGTACCACTACTACGACAAGAAAGGGACCAAATTCACCACCAAGTGGCAGGAAACCCACCAGCTGCCCAGCGAGTTCAAGCTGCTCTACAAGCTGCACAGGGAAGGTGTGATCAAACTCAGCTTGACGCACTGCTCTTAGACATTTGATGAGTCCTGGATGGTTTAAGACGTGACTCCAGAGACCATTACCGACATACATTAGCTCAGTTCAAACTTCTGTTGTGGCACACATGATAAGCATGATAAGTGTTTAGGCAATTTATGATCATCCTGCAAACACACACTCGTGTCACGTTGTAATTTTACATGAAGATGTCAGGCTCACTCGAGCTGCAGATCCCAGCGTTGTTATTCATTCAACATGTTGTGTTCAGCACCACAGTTAGGGGCTTTCATTCAGCTCAGTTGCTTCCATTATTCTCCTTTGCATGACTGCTGGCTAAATAGTTTGAGCCAAACAGACGTCTATTTTAACTGGAGTCCACGGGGGATTCAGCTGTGGGAACACAGTCAATTTCCACTTCTGCTTGAAACAGATTGATTAATCACCTTTACAACAGTATACCAATTCTGTACACTGAAATCACTGCCTAATCTCAGGGAAGGAGTTAGATCAGTGTTTTTTGTAATCAGATTCAATGCCTCCAGAGAGGTGCGGTTCCTGTTTGAAAGGCCTTTTCCCCCACAAGGTGTCAGACAATCTGCACTGCTCTATAAGATGGTATTTGTTTACAAGATTGTACTCTATATAAACATATGTGTGTCTTTTATTCTCTGTAGACAGCCTGACTGTCCACTTCAAAATTTTTGGAATAATAATCAACATTCCAACAATAAGCCATAAATTCATGGAGAGATGATAGTTTTGTGATCATTAGATCAGAACTGCAGAACGTGTTACCGGCCTTCATTACGTAGGTGTTGAGAAAATGAGACATTTCCAAAATCTACCAACAAGACTACGAGGATAATTTGAATATCGTACCTAAGCTAGGCTAAAACTTAGCTTACTAAATTGGGACCTCAGGAAGCCACTGGCCAAACCCAAGACATGGTAGTCCCTGACCTAACCACTCTAAAACTGCAAATCTTTCACACATTGTTTAAAAATATTTACCCGCACAAATACACGATGCTATTTTGTACGTTTAAAAGATCTGCTAAACAAAATTTATTATCCTTCAGAAGAGCAAAGCTATTTATTTCCCCCCTATTACCACTCCTAATTAAACCTAAGCTATTAGGTAAAAATATTTATTTCACAGTTAAAGGGACCAGTGTTGCCAGATTGGGTTTCCGCACAGTTTTAAGCTTAATCTTGATGGTTAAAATTATGTTGGGCAGGTGAACAAAATTTAGGCTTTTTTGGGATCCTTTTTGATGATTTAAAAAAAATATGCATTTTAAATGATAGTTCATAATAAAACCCAAGAGTGTACATATTTTACCTAATCAGAAATTGTGACCTTAAAGACAGTCGCGGCCCCAGCGCAGTCCGCCATGATGCGAAATACTAAGACTTTATGTTCCAGTTGCTGCTATGTTATGTCAGATATCAGTGAGAAGATGCTCCCACAGTGGGTTAAATGTATACATATATAAACTACAGAAAGGAGTGGGAGAGCGAGGTGAAGCATCTAAATCAAAGCTTATATGAAAAATAGTCAGTCATGCTGTTTTTAAATAAACAGTCTTAAATATTTAAAAGTTTAAATGTACCTACCATATAAGTTGGTAGAGTGTGTGGATGCCTGGGTGCGCTGAATCAACTATGGGTATGTGCAAAATGGAGCACAGATGTGCATGGATTGTTACTTCGGTTGGTTTTAAGTGATACATGATAACTGTTTGTGGTCCTGAAGATGACAACGAGGCCCGACAACAAGTGTTTGCCTGCAAACTGACAGGAAGAATAGTGGAAGAATAGTAAAAGAGGCTTCTTCTTCTCTCCATCACACTCTCTTGCTTGCGTTTGTGTGTTGATATAAGGATTTCTGTTGGGAGCCATTGGGCACCAGTGTGCATTGCTCTTGAATGTGATGCAGTGCAGTGGTGGATTGCTACTTACTCCCAGAGTATTGGTGAGATTTTAGTGAAACAAGATTAATTAGTCCTGTTCAGGAGCCTTGCTGACTTCTCAGTGGATAAATGAGAACGTGGTAAATACTTCAGAGGGTTACCTACACAACCAAATGCCTGAAGTGTTCACTAGCAACCAGACATCTGCTACAAAACAACGCTCAGTGAGGAAGTTGTATGTCTACCTTAACTGTACCAGGAATTGAACTCTTGAGATTAAGAATCTCTTTTGCGAGGGTGTCCTAGGCCAAGATAGAAAGCATTGACCTAGCAACCCTGCGGAAATATGTGAAAATGTAGGTTGTTTCCAAGCAGAAAAACCCAATATCATCATTACTAAAGACTTAAGTATTGAGCTGTAACATATCTTCCAAATCTGAAAGTTTTTGTGGTTAGCAAACTGTTAGTTTGGTTAGCTTAGAGGGAGTTGTGCATAGTTGATTATGCTAGCCTATTAATGCTGTTTCGTGGAATGTAGTTTTGCTTTTACATGATATAATTTCAGATCTTGTAAGTTTATGTTTACGCGTTCAGATTGTTTCTTTTTCTCCTGTCTAACTGGAAACATTAGGGAGCTAATGTTAGCTAGCTAGTTACATGAGAGAGTCTGAGTGGGTTATGATATTTATTATTTACTAACAACATATTTATGCAACATTCTTCAATAAGTATGCTTAAATTCTCACTTAGTAAACACAAGCTTGGTTTAAACATACAAACAAATGTCAAAAAACAGTTTTGACCAGGGGCTACCAGACTCGGTCCATCTTGTGACGTAAATCATGGCTCAAGTGTGGCTTAAAACATCACGAAATAGAACTTTTTAAAATAATAACCGATTTTGAAGTTTCCCACTATGTCCAAAATACCCTGCCAATGATTAAACTTCACTATTTATTAGACAGCTTTTGTTGACTGAAGAGATGTTCTTTATTCCTACTGTAACTGTATCAAATTCAATATTCGTGATGCAAGATAAAATGAATGAATGTTATATGGCTTATTGCATCTTGTACAAACAGCATGAAACATTTAAGTGGTAATGCATGTGAGGCACTAACAGATCTTTTAGGCTAGTTTTATACAACCTTTTTGAAGGGTAAAATTTAGTCATTTGCTATTGTTTGTATTCCTGGTGGTGTATTCCTTAAGAATATCACTGGTGTCTTTGTATGAGAGCTGTTTGAAGGCTAAAAAAGATCGCTGTATTCCACATGGGACCAAACTTCTACAGATCAACTTAAAAATGAACAAGCTTTATTTTTTATAACTGTAGATAGTCCTGGGGTCTTAAACAGTCCACCTTATCGTGCCAGACTGAAACAGACTGGTGGATATGGGGCTGAGGAAGACTGGACCCAAACAATAAAAGCTGGCCACATGACCATCCCATGACTCTGCAACATGTGCTCCTTGTTGCAAATTCCAGCTTAGGCTGAGGTTTAATACACAGAGAAATGCAGTCATGCACATTTACCATATGTAGTGTCTGTTCTTTCGTCTTGTTCAAATGAACTAATTCAAATCGTTAACTTGTGTGTTTAACTTTTAAATCACAGTGCAGTCACGACAAGAAAAGCAACAACCATGAAACTGCACATCTTGTAAAAAGGCAGCCAAATTTTAGAACTTTGATTGTTATAGATGTGTAAGAATAATTTAAGCAGTCCCTTCACTGAATGTTTTGTAGGTACACCAAAGACCATGTGCTTAAAGTAGAAATAATGGAAACTGATTTGTGAAAGCTCTATGACAACTAACGGCAGTAGACAGTATAAAAAAATGAAAGTGGCAACCCTGAAAACCTCCACTGATTTGTAAAGTCTGAATATGAAGCCTCAAGCTGAGTGTTTTCGCTGTGACCACCTTGGTGTTTTGAAACTGTCTTTGGCAAGTGAGGGCTGGATCTGGCTGAGAAACTAAGGACACGTATGCTCATTGGCTAATGACTTGCAATATCCTGATCATGATTTACAAAACTAACCTGAAAGTACCTATTGAGTTGATTAAGTAATGATAAAAATGTTTATAGAAGTCACAGACTGAAGGAGCGAAGGGTGTTTTTCCAGATTTCTATGTAATAGGACAGGAAGTCTTTTTGCAACCAAGGGAGTCGCCCCCTGGTGGATGTAAAAGGAATGCAGGTTTGAGCTACTTTGGCTTCACTTTTCACACCTAGAAGCTATGTTGATTTTTTTAATACTGTCTTTGCTAACGCTAAGTATTACTTTCAAAGAAAAACAAATTAATGTTGAATATCCGTTTCTGTGGCATCTCCCCAAGTTATGAGAAAAAAGTTCTCTGCAGAACGCTGGGGTGGTCCCACAAACATTTGAGGTTTTTAGGGTTGACACTTACCTAATGGCCACTGTTTTTCAGAGATTGCCCTAATTAAGTAAATTAAATTCCTAGAATTTATTTGTAAAGCTATGAATGTGCTCTTTCAGAGTTATTTGTTTGAAAAACCCAGGGGTATACTGCTGGGCATTTCCTCCTCTAAGAAAATTTCTCGTAACATTAAAAATCAGTGTGCAGAATGTGTGTAAAATATACTGATGCCAAGAAACTCTGTGATGATTGTATTCCAGTCAGAGTAATATATATTTTTTGTGCATTACAGTATGTTTAAATGACCAGACAGTAATGTGCATTACCTAAACATTAAATGTGTTTATTCCAAATTGAGCACTATACAGGATTTGTTCTTTAACAACCCTTTAACATTTCTGTACTTGTGTTCAATCTGCATGGCGATTTTGTTCCATTATGCTGCTTATGTACATAAATCATGTAAGTGACTGTACTATCCTGGTTGTTCTATCAACAGCAATCATCCAAGTAAGAAACCATGTCCTACAGTAAATGTTTTTTTGATTATATTCCATGATAAATATACATTATGTGCCTGCATATTCCTTCCATCAATGCCTCAACGTGTCAAATAAAACAGTATTTTTCTCTGGTATGACCCATTTGGAGATAAAAATCATTTTTTTAAACTTAACTAACAATAACTACAGGCCTGTAAAATGAAATTGCTGGCTTTTCAACATATTTGCACACACAAACATCTTATTCTATTTGAAATAGTGGCTACACATAAAGTCACATATACTTTACATGTAGAGACAGATGAATTTTTTTAACATGTCCACCAATTTTAGCTTCTTACATTTTTTTTTACTACTCTTCCATGCAAGATTCCTCCAGTTGCAAGATGCTTGAATGCTTGAGGGTTTTCTTGCATAGACTATTTCACACTGTTATTAACCCTCCAGCTGTTCCTGGGTGGATTTGCAGTGGTGCTTAGGACACATAGATTGTATGCAAGTGGCTAGTGAAGTCCTATTGTGAAGCCTCACAATGGGTATTTTCACCATTGCTATCACACCTTTTTAAAACTGCACCTTAGAAGCCCAGGGTTGGATTTGACTATAACGGGATTTGCAATTTGTAAATCAAAAATCTTTTATTAGAAAGATTACATTTTAACATATGAACTTCAGGATGTGTTTAATATAACTGGAAACTACCGCAAGCCCATAAATTCATCAAGAAAGTGTTTATTGAGAGCCAAGGACCTTTTTCCCCAAAATCTTCTTTGAAACTGAAAGTCTTTTGGAATTGGAAGTCTGTATTAGCATTCAGACCCAGAGGCTATGTCCATCTTTTATATACAGTTAGTGGCTTGGGATAAATTTAACTTCCACTTTTAGACAACTTTCCTCACATTATCTATGACTGAGTGGAATCAGTGACTACCAGCTGCCAAGTGCCTGAGGCAGCAAAGCATCCCCAGACCAGAAAATTTCCAACACCATGCATCACACTTCCTCTGGAAAGCACCCTTTGGTCTTCTCTTTCTTAGATTTTGCATGCCCAGAGAAGGTTTTTGTCTTTATCACCATTCTGAGCCTCTTTGGAGAGCAGAGGATGTTTACTGACAAATTTGTGCAATCTCTCTCTCTTTTTTTTTTTTTTAACTATAGACATGTGCGCACTGGCACCAACAGTTATCAGCACATACTATGATTGAGTTTTGGGGACTATATTTGCCACTGGTAGATGATTTACTTTACAGTGGAATGATTATTTCAAATTATTTCATAGGTTTGTGTAGAAAGTCTGAGAGTTCTTCAGACACTGAAACCACACATTTCAATGACAAAAAGGACAACACACCTAAGATGTCAAAAGTTTAAATAAGACAGACCACATGTTTAAATATCACTGCATAAAGTTCTTCAAAACACTAGTAACCCATCCACCTAATTTTACACTTAAAGAAAGATAAATGTATCAGTATACTTACTTTTTCCATCTGTCTTGTATCTATCTATATTTTTTAATCATCTTTTGAATTATAAAAATTACTCTGGGGCATTTGTTTGAACCCATATCTTTATCTGTGGGGTGTTTGTACAAATATGTCAAAAGAGCCAACATTTTACCTGTTCACAGTGCTGTCTAAGTCTTTTAGACCACTATTTTTTATTTTACTAGGAAAATGGGAATAAGGGCCAGGAATGTTTTTGAAACATGCAGACATATATGGAAATACAGTTTAAAAGGTAAAAATTGAGTTTACAATCGTAATGAGCTTGAAAGACACAGGTTTTAACTGGTTGTTTGCTAAGATTTCTGTTATGTGTAGACACAATACTGGTTCATCTGTTGAGTTGCATATTTTACGGTTGAATGATTATAAGTCAGGCTAAAGTGGCTTAACAAAAACATTCTTCTGAAAACGCTCTGTTAAGAAAAACTTTGAATGACCTTCAGAAAGCCTGGAGCACTACAACTACAGACATTATAAGAAAGTCTGGCTCCTTGGATGCAAAATATAAAGAAATAAGGGGTTCAAGACTTTTACGTACTACTGCAGTTTTTTTTATAAGTGGACATCCAGTTGTTTCATTTTGCAGTTTTCTTTTATGTTGTTTCTGACAATACAAAGTGTGTGAATAAATAACATTACAAGAAGAATTTATACTGTAACAATAATAATGCTTTAAATGAAACTTTCCCAAGCTCTTCTCCTTTCATGTACAGTATGGGCCATATTTTGCTTGGTTTTAGGATCTCAAATGTGTCATTTCACAGGCAGTGTTGTAGATCTCCAGAAAATGGTAAGATCTCAAAATGCAGTGATATATGGGGCAAAAGAGAAAAGAGGAGCTGGTGGTCGCAACATCAGCAGGCACACCTCCTCCTCACAGGTGCCTCCTCCACTTCATGGCTGGAGACGGGGCTGCCATTGGGTTCTGAGCCTTGGCCCCCGTATGTGCTCTGTTCCATCCTTTTCATCACCAAATCCAGCAGGGTGGTCACCGCCAGGTCCACATCGGCACCCGTCACTGCACTCGTCTCAAAGTAGGGGATGCTTAGGAGAATGTGGGACAGAAAAAAAACCATTAGCGGATCTTAGAAATGATTAGCATCTAAAACTGCTTATTGTTTTACAATCCAAAATGAATCTTTGTGTAAAAGGTTTTTTACAGATCCAAGATCAGGGAAAACTGTTGACCAGCACCATCTTATGGTGTCAGAATTAAAACTAGATTTCCGTCATTAACTCATCATGAATCTGTGGAAAACACAAACTTTTTTATCTTTTATGAAGAAATCACAGTTACCAGTTGAAGCTATATAAATATAAAATCTATTAAATTTTGAATTTAAAATGATAGCACCAGAGTAGTGATAGCAAACAATTTTAGTAAAATGTTATTTCATTTTGGTCTGGGTGATAATGTCTTTCTCAGCAATTAAGCTGTAAAAATCCCACTGTCGGTTTGTAATTGTAGGTCATGTTTCCCTGGGGTGATGCTGAAAAGCCCCTTTGGGCTCCAGCTTGAAAAATGGGGTCTCGTCCGGGATAATTCACACCTCTGGCTCAAATGAACTCATGAGCTCAGGCAACCACTTTCATCTATTCCTAATAATGGATGTCTTTTTTACAGTGTATATTTGGTATTGTCACTGGATAAAACACACAAACAAAATAAATCAGGTGATAGTGTATGAAGGTCAAGACAAAAAATTTTTGAGAGACCTATTAAAATTGGAGAAGCTAAAATGAGTAAAAACAATTAGTAAAATAATAATAATTTACCACAGAACAATAGCAATATAAGGTTACAATAACCTTAAATTTAATGTCAGGCTTAATAAGTCTTCTGAATATAAAAAATAAAACAGGACATAAGATCAATAAAAGTCAAAGCACAAAACTGTAAACTGTTGTCACATGAAGTTTGGTTGTTAAATTAATGCCATGGCAGTATTAATAAACAAACAAACAGCAGCCATATTTATGTGTGCACAGAGGGGATAAAAAGAAGAAAAAACAAGAATGAAAGTACACTATTATGTCTCTTTATGGGTACAGACATATTTTTTAGGATTAATACAGTGTTTGTAAGGCTTTACCCATATCTGTCTGCCAGATCTCTGGCTTGCCTGGCGTGAACATTTCTCATGTCCCTGACGTCTGCCTTGGTGCCCACCAACACCACATCTGGACTCTCACAGTACGCATTGGCCTGGAGCTGACCTGAAACACAGAGGAAGTCACGTAAAGCCTCGGCAGACGTGACCAGGACTTAGAATCTATAGAGATTATTATCTGTGCAGCAACATAAAACTAAACATATTGATTGGATGCAGAACAGGGGGCTCTGCTGAAACATACTCATCCAGTTTCTGACATTGAGGAAACTTTGCTGATTGGTCAAGTCAAACATCAACAGGAAGCCCATGGCATCTCGGAAGAAAGCTGTGGTGAGGCTGCGGAACCTAAAAAAAAAAAGCAGATCTTTTAGAAAGTAGATGTCAAACTGACATGTCTAAGCACCTGCTGAATGGATTTAAATACAATACAACATTCATGGTCCCAAGAATCCTGCTGGCGTTTGGGATTTCTGTAACTGCACCCCCAGCAGACCCACAAGGCTAAAATTGTTTTTTCTGAGCACAAACTGTATATAAAAGATGGAAGATGCTATTTGTATTGTTTCTAGGAGGTAACTACTCTGGTTCCAAAAAGAGAAAATAGCTTTCAGTTTGTTTTTCAGTGACCTCAGCAAAGTTTATCCCAGTTTATGGTCTTCATCACTAGTTTCAAGTCTTAGAGTAACATTTAGTAGGATGATAAAAGCAGAGTATGCTTTAGGCCAAGCCACTACCTTATGAGCATGTGGCATCCTTGATGAAGTCTGTGCCACATTTGTACACGTGGTGTCTGGTTTCATAAAGCTAAGATGGAGAGGGCTCAAAGAAATAGGACTTCAGTAACCAGGGGGTGACATCAGAGTGGCTACACTCAAGCAAGGACTTTATGCAGTCCTAAATACATCTTTAGTGCTTCTACAGGAAGGTAAGTAGCAGCAGGGGGCTGCTAATCAAATACACTTGCTTGCATTTAGCTCAAAGCACCAAAGTGCAGCCTCACTGAGCTGCTTGAGTTAAGGATTTAAAATGTTTACACAGCAAACATAAATATACATAAACAGACATTAAAAACACTCAGGACTGTGGTTCAGTTCAAAGTTCAAACAAACAAGTAAAAAAAGCCTACAATTTAAGTTTTTTTTTTTTTTTTTAATAAGTTTTTATTCAGTTCAGTTCAATTTTATTTACACAGTACCAAATCCCAACAACAGCGGCCTCATTGTGCCTTTAAATAATGCTGTATTTGTTACCATATCAGTGCTCAGGCAAACTCATAAACCTTTGTTTCTACACGTAACTGAGGAGTTTAACTATGCACACTTCCATTGGGTCTACTTATAGTTTGTGCTAGCAGAAAAATGTTTTGGTCATAGAATATGAGACCATATAAACTCACTTTCAGACCATTTATCCTCAGCTTTTAATTTAATTTATCATAAAAATTAATAATGTATTTAAACTACCATTTTATATGACCACTGGGATTTCACCAAAGTAAGAAATGTTCAGTTTTGCTCAATTACAAAATTGACTTATGGTCATCTTTGATCTTATGGATGATCTAAGAAGAAAGCCAGACATAAAAAGTTATATGGATACTTGCATGGAAGTGGAAAAAATCTTATTTCCAGGGAAAATCTATTTCGGACATGAAATGGACTACAAATGTGGTAACATTGTATTTGGAAATCATGGATGATAAACTTTGCATGAGCATTATGAATAATGTGATGAGTTTAAACCATGTGTGAGGAATTAATTATCAGGCGCAAAGATTTTTAAAATGATAAATAATGTTCCGATCCTTGAGTACTCCTGACTTGAGAAGGTAATATATAGGTAATTCATAATATCTTGAATTTAAATAAATATCCCAAATATGAAACTTAGCAATGACTTTCTTAAAAGCTGCTAAAGCAATCACAGTATATAACAGCGGTATATAAATCAAATGTAAGCACACTGCATGACATGATCTTAAAATTAGATTCAAACAAGTCTAACTAACACACACACACACACACACACACACACACACACACACACACACACACACACACACACACACAGCCTTTGGTGGTTAAAAACATATACATTGTGAAATGTAATGTAATTAAAAGTTTCATAATTACCTCTCTTGTCCTGCTGTGTCCCAGAGCTGAAGGTGAACTCTGAAGTTCTTCTCAGTTGTCCCATCTACACCTCTCCCCGTATAAACCTAAAGTAATACACAGAGCCAATTAATCAACCCAAAAAGTTCAAAATGCTCCACATCCAAAACAAATTACATGATTTCTACTTTATTTTTTCTATCATTTCTTTGTGATTAGCAGGATGAGTGGACGGATGCAACACAGTTACACTTAGATAGGGATCAAGCAAAATAACTGATTTGATATAACAGGTCTACTTTATGGCTTATTGGATTATAATTACTTATTACTTTTGGATTATAATTCTCTATTTTGTTTTAATTTCCCTAAGTCGAGTTTGGCAAACCCCCATTTAACTGGCCTTATTTGGGATTTTGTTGTGTTTATTACTCATTCAGTCAGATTTTCTTCAATAAATTATTACCATGTAACTAACAACCTGAGTTATAACACATTCTTTCTAACAGATGATGAAACCAGAAAATAATTTTACCCTCTATATTCATACTTTTTCTTTATTATTGTTATAAGAAGAACACTCTCAGATTGAGATAGTTTTTTAGTCTAGTGAGTATTTGCAGATTTTTCTTTGTCTTTCTTTTTTCTTTCTGCTGATTTGAAAAAACAGGTTTTGGGGGGGATCTGTCAGAGGGAGACTCTACAGTTCTTGTAAAATTTAAAATAGTTTCAATAAATGTGAAAAGTTCTACTAAAATAGAGCAACCTGAACGCATCTACTTAGTGTGACTAGCTTCGAGAAGTCAGCGAAACAATTGCTTGAGGAAAAAAAAAGCAAAAATATACAAAAAAAACCAAAAAACAAAACCCTTTTACTGACCTTTAGAAATGTTTTTTTTTCTTCCATAATTTAAATGCCATTAACATGTACTCACCACTCTCTTTTCCCTGAAGTCAATGCCCACTGTGGTTGTGAATTTGCGGTTGAACTTGTTGTCAGTGTACCTGTAGAGGAAGGTGGTCTTTCCCACTCCCGAGTCCCCCAGAGCCAGCAGCTTGATCAGATAGTCATAGTCCCAGTTAGCCATTGTGCAGCTGAGTGCTGAACCTGCCGCAGAGTTGAGCTCACAGTACAATGCTTTGCTGGTTTTCACAAGTACCAAACCATGAGAGTTGGGACACATGTGGCAGAATAACAACTTATAAGGTTAAATTCTTCAACCTAAGCAGCAGTTCTCAGTCTGAGGCTGTGGGACCATCACGCAGGCTTAGCAGGATGTCATAACTCCCCACTCATTAGGCTCTGATCAGAGAAGGACTAGCACATGACTGGAGCTGGCTTCCACATGAGCAGTCAAATGCCTCTCCAGAGTTTTCTCTAACTTTGCTTAGCAAAACCCAGCTTGTTTGGCACACAGAACTCCTTTTATTGACTTAAAGAGCTATGGGCAGACAGCTCAACACTGCATGACGCTACTCTGTCATTTCAATGCTTTGCTTACACTGTCAGCTGGGGCTAGGTAGGTCAATAAAGGCAGGATGGAAAATCCCATTTAAAGATGCAAAATAGTTAAAAGTATTTTCTTCACTCCCTTATGTTCTTTAAAAAAAAAAAGATATATTAAAAGACATATCACCATGAAATTTCGATTCGTTTCTCTCTGCAATCAAGTGAGAAGGACGCTGCTTAATTAACCCTCTAATGAGTAGCAAAAAGATTTACTAGATTAACACAAAACATTACTTTAGTAATTTTCTAAATAGTCCAAACGCCAATAATGTATCCTCAGCACACACAAACCATTAAAACTAACATTAAAATCTTACCAGTCTACGTGGAGAAAATGAAAACATCCGTTCACAAGTCGCACCGCTTGTTCTTATTAAATAACCACTACCATCATTCGATGGCACATTGCATAGCCTGAACCTTTCCCCTGTGTTACATGTGATCCAGGGAGGAGTTTATAACCAGCTGCTGCTGTGTTTACAGACCCTTGTGTATTCCACTGTTATTTATGAGGAAAAAGGGCTCTTTGAACACTGGATTGTCTGTGGATTTAAGTGGAAATGGTCCAACCGAAAAACGGGCCTCACGTCTGGAGGCTCAGAGAAGTAATCCTGCTTCTAAAAACAAAGCAGTCTGTAGACGTTTTTAAGTTCTATAAAAGTTGTATTTTTATTCCTAAAAAGGAAAACTATGTCGCTTATATGTGCTTTGGTACAAAAAAGAAAAAAGAAAAAAAAGAACTGAAATATGTATCTGAGAACTTTAAATATCAATTATCAGCACTGTCAGGTTAATCAGTAAATCAATGTCTGAAGTGAGGCTTTCTGCTCATACTCAGTGCTCATTTTTAAGGCTATAGTTTAGTTATTCCATGATTGAGCTTAACTACTGATCATTGATGGAATCAGTTAATTTCCTCCTTTATTGCTGGGCAGTTTCTGTATATACTTAAACAGTTAAAAGCAGGATTAAAAGCTTATTCACGGTCTGAAACAAGATGTTTTTGCACCCCTCCTTTTAAAGTCCCCCTTCCTTTATGTGAACTACCCTCTGATTGGCTGCTTCTTACAAAAAATGGTTTGACCATGTTTAATATGAACATCTACCATTATAATTTTCTGTATGATAGAGCATATATTTTATACACATGGTAAAGATATCACACGCTTTTAGATATCAATTATTTAATGCTTAAGAAAAATAAACTTTCTGACATTCAAGGTCACCTGAGTTAATTTAGGTTAGGTTAGGTTCTCTCTAACTGGGTTTGAAATACTTGAACAAGTTGTTGGCCTGGCTGCCTTTTCCTGGAGCCTTTCTGTCTTTGGTCGTCAAGGTTTTTCCTGGTTTCTTAGATGAGGAAGTCTTCAGAATTAGCTTCTGCTGCTTCCACTCAGACATCAGCTCGCTTTGAACGTCCGGCGGAAGCTCAGAAAACACCTTAGGGTCCACATTTCCCGGGAACTCGCAGTCAGATGACCGGGGGAATGACAGACCCCCTTCTTCCATGACTTCTTCTCCTGGGAATGCACTTGTGCCTGCCTTCCCCTGGTGATTCACGGTGGTCGCTCTGTTGGAAGAGTTTAACTCGTTTGCAGTATCTTTTGTGTCACTAATATTTTCTGAGTCTGTAAGTGTCTCAGGAAGTTTGGTTTTTGATGTGTTGGGGACGTCAGTGCCTGACTGGCTGGTAGAAGTGCTGTACAGGGAGCTCACATAAGCAGTAGATAACAGCTCCTTCTGGATGTCCTCTGGAAGAAGCTTGAACACCTCCGGGTCAACATTGGGAGGCAACCGTGTCACAGCGTTAGCCGTTTCGTCAGGGTCACACCCAGCTGTACTCCAGGATGCATTTCGAGCCTCTTCTACAATAACAGCAGAGTTCTGTTTCCATCTTAACCCGTGTAATGGTGCCTCAGAGCTAGAAGAGTTAGAAGAACTAGAAGAGCTTTGTTTGGCGGGTTGTTTATTGTGTTGAGTAATCATGCCATCTGTGCCGAGCTGATGATCCATATCAACACCCTGAGAGGAATCGACACACTGGAGAATAAAAGAGGAACAAAAGTGACGTGAGGAAATTCAGAGTACTAACACATTCCTTCTAGGAAAGAAAAATCCTGCATTAGGCAAGTGTGTAGTGTGAAAGAACAGACTTTCTGCTGACCAACATTAAGTCTTTCTTAAGAACCCTTTTAATACCACTTTAACTTTAATTTAATACCTATTTCATGATCATGATGTCCAAAGTAGAGCCAATATGGCTTTAAATACATTTTGTTTTCAGGACTTCCCACTGCTAACACAAAGCAGCGTTTTCATGGAGTGTGGTTACATATGAAGTCCACTCAAGTTTAACATGTTTCATGAAAGCCCAGCAGCTCAGACTGTGGATTCTCGCAGTGGCACTTACAGTCAAGCTTATTGTCACCGTTCAGCAGTCAGCTTGGCTAAAAGTGAAAGTTACAGCTGTCCAATGAAAGTGAATTTACTACTTTTAGTAGGTTAAACCTGCAATTTTTTTAAATTATCTGGATAAATTATGCTTTTAATGACATTTTGACCTCGAAGATGAAGCAAAGTTTCACCTGTCATTACTTATTTAAACACAGTCCACAATTTTCTTGGACATAATAAATTTGGCACATACCAAAGACGTTTTGTTGCTCCCAAAAAAGAAAATCACAGGGTTTGTAATATTTTAAGTGGGCTTTCATTTCCTCAAGCATGGCCAGAAATAATGTGTGGACCTCTCTTACGTAAGGTTACACACACTTATTGCCTCAAGAATATGATGACTAGTCGCGCTTACGTCCATACTTGACCCTGAAAGACTAATTTTAAGTCAGGAAAAATGCCTGAAGTTGCTCTGGAGTGTTTTTAGAAACCCACAAATATTTGCCCTTAATAGCCAAATAAGAAAGGAGGAGTACAGCCAATGGTGGGAATTAGGTTATAGTAGCATATTTTTAGAACTTGACAGGAAATCCAATGATTTCATTAAAACAACTTGCCCATAATGATGTGGCATGGTTTCCATGGCTGGTTCAATATCTCTGACCCATCGGGGTATGGACAAATGTCCTCTGGGTGTCTAACATTAGGATGCTGGCAGTGGATCCTCAGTGATCCAGCTACTGCAGATCATAGCAGTGACATTGTCGAGTGCAACACTAATGGTGCTTAGTAATAGGAATGAAAGAAAATAACAGATGATTCCTGCCATTCTTTTAAGACAAAATTAAGAAACTGTTCAAATGGTCAAGTCCTAGCTTCTCTTTGTCCCAAAGAAAAGCAAAATAAATGTTTTTGGGCTGTCAGACAAAATAAAACATCTTAAGAGTGACTGCTTTGTTTTTCAATTATGGTTTGACATTTTATAATTAATTAATTCATATACTAATATGATGGAAAATAAAGTCATTTGCAACCCTAATCAGACAGAAATCAGATCCAACAGTTTTTTACAAGTGATTCTGAAGGCCTTAGTGGGCCATCCAAAACATTTCACTTTTATAGGCTACATTTAAAACTTTTTACTATGTTTTTTATTATTACAACCACTTTCATTTTAATTTTTTTGGAAAATCAAACCAAGATTATCTAACAGTGTTGACAAGCCATGTTACATTTTACCTGGCACTGCGATAAGACGGTCTGGGATTTTTTGGGAGATGCGCTCTGTGAAAAGAACGATGTTATCGAGCCCTTCCCGGTGACAGCAGCTGCTCTGGTCTGCAGATTACTGAAGCAGACGTTGATTAGGGTGAGGTGGAAGGGGGCGCCACAGTCCACCATCTTGTAGAAGAGTTTCATGGCCAACGGGAGCAGCTGCATGACAGCATCATCACTGCTGCCTATAGACACATTAGAGAAAAACTGTTTTAATGGAAAGAGTTTTCCTAACTGAGCAGACATATTTTCACTGCTTTCATTAACCAACTAATCACCTGATTAATTTAAATTAATGTGAGTGAAGACATTACTAGATATTACAAAGGCTCAGTAGATATGGTACATCTAGACTTCTAGTTATAGTCTGGCCTGGATGACTAAAGCTTTTTATTATGTTTTTGTTTAGCGCTAAAGCAAGAAATCGCCATAAACGTATTGATTTTAATTCTATAACTGAATAAATTCAAACTCAAAAAAGTATATTTATGCTCTGATTTTGTCTTGAGAAATCAACTTTAGCAGCTAAAGTCTGCAAGGTTAAGCTCATTCCCAGCGTAGTCTGTTTGTGTCAGCTAATAGTGCACAGTGAGTGTTTGACATTTTTATCTGAAACCAGGAATATTCATTTATAGTTAACCTGAGGGGAAACTGCTGACTGCTGATCTCAGGGAAAAGGATATGGTTTTCAAAGGCAGAGAGCCAAGACAAATATATTAAAAAAAAAAAAAATGTATACATTGTTTAATATTTTGGCTATGTTTTATTTTTTTACTCTATTAGAGAAGCTTTGCATGCTTCACAGTTCAAACCAAACCTTATTTTTTCCTCTAAAAGGAGGCGCTTTGTTAAGCAGATGGAGGAGGAGCCTCCTGTGTGTGATGACCATTTATAGAGATATCTGCTCATAGTGACATCATAAAAATCTAAATGGATGATAAACAGCTTTTAACAGAGCATTTGGAGCAATCTGAAACCTGAAATTTTAGATCAAAGGGCTGATCTACAAATGATCTTATTTTGAGGATCCACCATTGTAGCAGTACATGTATGACAGAAAATAAGAAAAGGATCTTCTTTAAAATATTTATGAGAGAAGATTTTTGAAAAAACAAAATCTAATTATTGACAAGGGATAGACAGAGCGGATAACTCTTGCTTTTTAGGCAAATGTGTAAACCACTACAGTGTGGAGCCACATTCTTCAAAAATTTATACATTAAGATTTTTTTTCACAGATATCAGTCTGAGCTCTCCCTGATGCGTGAGCATACCAGAGCTGATCTTCTGTCCAATGTGGTTGGGGATCGGACACTGCCGGCTCTCCCGACTGAACCACTTGTTGGTCGTTGTGTATTTACGGATTGTGAGCCTGAAGGTTTGAGGCTGCCTGCCGTCTTTGTGCATCCTGGTTTCAAACATAAAGACAAAGGTAAGATTAAGGAAGCCATCCCCCTGTGATGATTCAGCTTTGAGCTGGTAAAACAGACCTTTCAACCAGACTGCTCAAAAGTTGTTGTGTCTTCTCTGAAACCTCTTTTGTTGAGGACATTTTTTTGAAAGAGTCTTCATCGCTGAGAGACTGAAACATAAAGAGGAGAGCAATGGAGCCAAGAAATGTAAAACGTTTCCCATCAAACATGACTAGAATTAAAGGATTTCAACAGCAATTTACATATTAAAAACACAGAAATCAATATAATTTATGAACTTCCATTTTTACTCTTCATCTGCTTCCTTAAAGGCCACTTCTGGTTTCTTTTTCTATATTTTAAACCTAAATAACTATGGTTCACTAAACTGAACTAGACCGCTTAAACTCCCCACGCCAAATTAAAACCAAGTGAAAACACTGATGTTTTGTTTGAATACCACTGAAACTTATTTATTTATTAATAAATTGTTTGAAAACACACAACCTCACAATATATAAGCTGTAGTTGGCAGTAATTCAGAACCAATAGTTTCTCATTTTGTAGTACTGTAAGAGTTCCTGCACAGCAAAAACGGGGGTCTGAATAAATAGAGCAAACACCCATTTTCTCATAAACCTTTATACCGCAGCGGCCCCCTGCTGATCATCAGAAAGATTGCAGGTTGTAGCTACAAAGGAGAAAAACTCATACAGCTTCCCGAACCTTGCTTTCTTAGATATACCGGGAATCTTAGGTGTCCCAGCCTACCTGAGGGGCCCCAGTACAAGTGACAGGTGAGTCATCAACACCGAGGGCCAGATTCTTCAAACGCTGAGCAGTGGGACCTCCAAACTCCTTCACCAGGTCATTCAGAGGACACAGTTGAAGGTCTTTTACACTGACCAATCCCAGGGCTTGAAGTCTCTTAGCAGTTTGGTGACCCACCCCTGAGAATACAAGATGGCACCACAAAATATATCATCAGACATACTTAACACATGTTACACACAACAAAAATGCATCAGTGCGTTTTGGATAAAAGCATTTTTAATTAAAAATGCTCCAAATGTTAAGAACAACAGTGTAAACACTATAAGTGATTAAAACTCAATCTCGATGCATATCTTTTAGAGCTTCTATACCTGGCACTTTGCGAACACTGCTTAGGCAGCCCATGATGTCACTGATGTTCTCTGGGAGCAGTGTGGTTTGCTGGTTGGGTTTGAAGGTGCCTGAAACCAGTTTGGCTAGCAGCTTGTTTGTGGCAATGCCAGCACAGCCGGTCAGGCTCAGTTTGCTGTGGACGGCTTCTCTGAGCTCTGCTGCAATGTGTGAACCTAAAGCCAACCTTGGGTAGTTACTGGCTTTAACATCTGCACCTGAACAGGAAGGGAAAAACTGTGGGTATGAGCACATGTGATACAGTTTAGCATCTGCAGGTGAGCTGTTCATGAAGTACGAAACTGAAAGCACCATGCAAATATCTCAGTTTGAGCTGTTTTCGTGAGCCATTTCCCAGTTTCAGTGAACCAGATGTACAGATACACTTGAGAAGCACAAATGTGACTTACTTGGATGATTGTAGACGTGTCCTTTAAATGAAAAATCTTCAGACTTCACTGTCTGTGCAAGCCTTTGTTCTACCATCTCAGTGACGTCCATGAAGTTTTCATCAAATCCAAGCCTTTCCACGAGAGGACAATAAGACATCAGCAGCTCTGGATGGCAAACAAGAAAAGGTAAATATATACAAACGGTTATCAGATGGAAACCTCAACTCCATTTAATTTCTAGAAACCACCAAGGAACACCAGGAGGGTGCTGAACCAATCAGTAGGTTAAAAACTGTTTACAATCTTTAGGAAAACAAATGCTAAAAACAGTAGAAATGAGAGATTTTTGCAGTTTTGTTTGCAGGGTTGTTTTTATTATGAATTGTGGAATTTAAAGGTAACCAGATCATGATTTTCTTTAAGAGACCGACTCCAGGATGAGGAGTTGGTCTCTCATCCTGGTTACTTTAAGCAGCTCACTATTTAATTTGCTTGCTACAAGCTAAAAATAAGTCCATGTCATAGAAACAAACACCAGTCACTGGAGAAAAATGGGATCCCAGATAAACTTTAAGGGTCACGTCACCATCTGGCATAGATGGCTAGTCAAAAGAAGTTACAGCAAGGCCCTCTTGTTACCCACATCTTTATAGTCATGTGAAAAAGAAAGTTTTTTACAGGACTATGTAGTCCTGTAAAAAACTTTCTTTCTTTCTTTTCTAAGTACACCACCACAGGAACACCTCCACAGGACTTAAGAGGGTAAGTAGCAAACAGGTGCTGCAAATCAAATGCAGCTGATTATTTTTTCATCAGCAAGTGTGACCACCTCTATAAAAAGCATCCAGCACAAATCAAGGAATTTGTATCTTTGCCAGGAATGGACTCCGGAGCTTTTGCTTGTTAGATGAATGTGCAAACCACTACACTATGGAGTCACATTAAAGATTGTGACAGTACAATCAGTAAAAGACTGAACAAGGATGACTTTTTTTCAAAGCCAAAGCGAAAATATCTGGCTGTAAATCACAGAATCAGCATATTAGCACAAACACCTCATACCAGTTATCAAGCATGGTGGTAATCTGGGCTTGTTTTGCAGCCACAGAACCTTAGAGTCACTGACGACCACGAACGTCTACGTATACCAAAGTATTTTAGAGTAAAATATAACGCTGTCTGTCTGAGAGCAAAAGCCTGGTGAAAATTGGGTTACCAACAGGACAATAATTCCAAGCACAGCAGCAAATCTACAACAGAATGAAAAAGAAAAGAATTAAGATGCTGCAGTGGACTAAAGTCCAACCTGATTGCTATGGAGTGACTTTAATCTCCATGTTTAGCACTTGGTCTGATCTTCCAAGCTTCTTTTATTGTAGCAACTAAAACTACATTTTCTCAGAGTGCACGTTAATGTCATACTTTACACTACGACAAAAAAAAATTACTTTATTTACTACAGAGCACTGTTTTCACGTCACACTGCTGTGATGCACAAGCACCTCACCTGTCATTTTATATGACATCTCTCTGTAGTGTGTGAGGTCTTCTCCTTTAACCAGCACCAGCTCAGGACATTTCTCTTTAGCATCAGTCACAGACATCAACTTGTTGACACCCCTCTCCCTTGCCACATAGTTACAGGTGACTATGATGTACTTCTGCTGTATACCTGATGATATGAGAGTCATTTAGAAGCTTTTTGCACAAATACTTTTTACACTTTTTTTTTTTTTCCCCATTTGCAGCTTTTATAGCATGCGAGTTTACCTAACGGGACTTCTCTCAGTGCAGGGTTTCTGATCATTTCCACCTGAGCATAGAAACAGTCCAGGTCAAAATGCAAAATGACTCTGTGTGCAGGTACTGGCGTCTTACTGATGCTTGGTCCTGAAACACATATTATATGTACAACAGTTACCATATCTCTAACTCTGAAAGTCATATGAAAGCAAGAGCAACTGTCAGATTTCAGTTTCAGAACCGCGCCTAGCTTAAGTCTCCAAGTTTACCTGAAGCAGCAGCGGGGGGGCTATGTGTCGATGAATCCACGAAACTGTTCCTCCACTCGTTTTCATCCTCCTCATCCTCGCTGTTTTCCATCTCAAAGGTCGCAAATTTAATACATTTTGCAGAAATATAGATTGCTACGACTACTGCCGCTGTTGTCGTCGTAATAGCTCTTTCATTGTAGGTCCCAGTTACGTGCAACGTTGCCATCTCTCGACGTGGAGGGGTTACTGCAACGAAGCAACTACCAAAAAAAAAAAAAAAAAATATATAAAAGTA
>VUQG01016582.1:0-14069 GCA_015106755.1 Etia nguti | reverse complement strand
TGCTGACAGTTTAACCAAAAGGCATTAATCTCGTTAAAATGACGTTAACGCCATAACTGCGTTAACGCGGCAAATCTCCGTTAGCGAGTTAACGCGGATCGCCCCGTGCGTGGGGCTGGACGGCGCTAACGTGTTGACGCCATGCAGCCCCAGGTTTTTCGGCCCGCTTGCATGTTCTACCAAAAATTGTGCTTTGGTGGGTGTCTGACGGACGAAAACCAAACCAGTTCCACACCACTGAAGTTGGCACCATTTTTACAAACCAATTCTGGTTCATCTGTTTCATTCAACGATCCGCTTTCACCCTTCTCATTCTCCGTCGCCGCCATGCTTTTTCCGCCATGTGCGTATGAAAGCAAAGGCACTGCGCATGCGCGTTTTACCCATATTCTATCACGATATTTCATTTTCTTATCATTGCCTAACATTATACCGGTATTACCGTGAACGGTATGATATGGCCCAGCCCTACTGAAAAGTTCATGTTTTTGACATATCATTTCTGTCCAGTTTAACTAATGAAGTAAAAATTGCACAGGACAGTGAAACAAAATGTATAAATCAGCCATATTAATTATCCTTAATTAATCACATTAGAGCCCTGTGGGAATATGGGTTCAAATTAAACAATAACAAATTCAACAGAGAATATGATTGACAGAATATAATGAATACTTTACAAATTTATATAATATTTGGAGAAGTCAATGAAAGAATAATTGATGACTTTAAATCTTAATGCAAGTTTTGATTAAATAGAAAACATAATAATCATGCCCAGTAGACTTGATGATTGTTTTGGTTTTCAGGCCGTGACATCTGTGGCTAGTCTTGATTTGTGTACAAACCTGATTATTTTTTCTTAACAGGGAGGTAATTAGCCTGGCTAGTTTGAATGGTAATTACAATGTCAACCAAAGAGGAAAGAGACCGTCTAAATGTATTTCACAGATAGTTCTGTGTTTGTCCACAAAGGCTGACATGCGTTCACATACACACAGATTTTATTCAGCGTGGAGGAGCGTCTCCAGCCAAGCAGAATTATTTATAACAATTGTTTTGATACTGTATAACTTTACAGTTGCAAACTAAAATAATAGAAAATAGCTCATTTGCCTTTTCAGTATATCATTTTCTGCTAGTGCTTAAAACAGGCAGAGATGTTGCGGTATATTTGACTGCATCAGCTCTACTGTTGTATGTATCTCCTTGTTCTCAATTTGAGGTCTCCTCGCACTGATGTACAACATTGCAACAAACAGCAAAGCTTCCAAGAAAAAAGTTGTTTGATTTTCTTCAAAAGAATAAATACAAACAGCATTCATGTTTTGTACATGTATAATCACTATAATATATTCATATTTGATAGTGTATAATGTAGTTGTACGTAAATATATGCTGATTAACTGATTTATATACATATGTGGAGCCTTATGTGTGGCGGTTCCAGCTATGTCTACTGGCAATAGACAAATGATAAATAATTGTGTAAGATATAATGCATTTGGAGAAATTGTAATTTCTTCACAATATCCTGTCCAAACACTTTCTCTCAAATCTCACTTTTACTAACTCGTACAGTTTTTGTATAATGCTTTTAAGGGGACTGAAAGAGCGATATTATTACCTTGGTTTTGGTCAAGAGCAGGTAGATTAGTCATAGTGTGTTAATCTTCCTCAGCACATAACCAAAACCAATTTAATATTACTGAACCAATGGCCGTGATACTCTGTTTTTTTTTGTTGTTTTTTTTAAATTTGACTACATCAGCTCTAGTAATATTGCTCAAAGATCATTTTTAAGTGCTTACATGTTTTGTTGACACATTTCATTCTGGTGAAATAACATTTCTGCACCATGCTGTGCACAGGCCCATTTCCTTTCTAAAAAAGATCAAAAGTGCAGTTTGTCTCTTATTTTCTCTCTATTGAATTTATACACACTCTAAGAAGTGGGGGGGGGGTTCACCCTAATATTAAGTTTGGAGGTCATAGGTTCATTGGTCATAGAAACAACCTCACATGTTTAAACATCTGGACTGTAATTTGAAAATTAGCCAGCTGACTGTGGAAGTAGTCCAAATCTCTAAAGGAGACGTGCACTAAATGTCATTGTCAGCTGTAGCATAATGTAGAGGTAAGAACACTGAGTTCTTGCTAAAAGGGATTCTTCTTGTTTATTTGAGGAAGGGGGAAAAGCACAGAGCGAGCTGTTCTTATATGAAGTATTTGAGAATAAGACTGGCGTTTTCAGTTCTGTGTCTAAGACTAAACTATTATTGGAAACTTTAACAACCCTTATTCAACTTACTAGCACACAGGGGAAAGTGTTAGACTGGCCAGCTTGCATGAGCTCAGAAGTGTGAGAAGGTTAAAGAACAAGGCTTATCAATCTAAGAAGGTTTTAGAAAGAGGCTGACTGCTTTCAAATCATCCATCAGCCTCGGCAGCGGGTTCAGTCTGAGCTCTGACAATGGAAGGTGTTTGGGCTACAGCAAGAGGGGACATGATTTATCAGGGAAGTGAGCGATTATGCGAAGCCTCTGTACATGAGAGACGGGCAGAACTAAAAAGATGATCTCATATCGTTTCATGAAACATGCAAGGAATAGTTCATGGGTGCTTGTGAAAAATAGCCACATGAAGACACTGTGGATAAATGAAGTGTGGGTGTGCTCGAGTTTGAATTGAGAACATTGCATGGGATTCAACTTCAAATAGAACTTTTTTTTTCCCCCTCTAAAGTAAATGCAGAACAGCCCGTGAGTGCTAAGAAACTCGTCCTGATGACTTGATGAGAATTTCGTATTAATTACTGGAATCATTGGCCTTCTAGCTTGTCACTCCGCCGTGGCATATTTAAAAACATCTTACTTTGAAAGAAATGACAAAATGTAGCACTTTTCCCCTTTTTAATGGATAATTATCTGTCTCAGGTGTTGGAGAGGGGAAAATGATGAGCACCAAAATAGATCACGGAAAGAGAAAAGTCTCTGATCTTCTCCTGGCACTGTAGTGGAATCAAAAATGAAACGCTTAACGTTAAACCACGTCGCTTTTCATGTGCAAATTCGACTTCACACATTGACAGTTCACACTGGCTCAGTGGATGACTGGTTTGGATCTTACTTATGTCATCTTTTTTTATTAAATATAAGTCATTATCTTTTGTCCCAGTTCCCAAGACTGTGAAGGAATCATACTTCGATGAAAGGGGGTAAAGAAGTTGACATCCACTTTAGTCGGCTTAAATTATTCACTTTGAAGATGCAAACAGAGATAAATAAATATCAACAAACAATGATTACAGACCAACTCACCTATCTTTTCAGCCTTTTCAAATTTTCAGAGGTGGTTGATAGACGCCTCAGGTATTTAGATGGAGAGCGAGAGAGAGTTGGAGAGCTAAAATAAGAGGTGACTCTGCCTGTAGACTGCTTGTCTATGTAGAACAGATGGATTTCTTTATGGAATCCTTTTAACAGCTCACACCCTGAGCTGTTTTTCTAGTTTCTCAAATGAGCATGGAGCAGCATTATAAATTTGAGCTTTTAACTCTCCAGATATTTATTTTTATAAAGGCAGGGTAGGTGATTGTCCAAGTTTCATATTGTTGTGTTGCTCTCAACGTATGCTAATCACACTACACCCCATACTGTTCTATGCCAGGCCTAATCCCCATGTATTAAGGCTCTTCAGATGGTTTTTGATGCTTAGAAATGTAGTGAAATGCAAAAAGTGGAAACATTTTTTTTAAGTGACACATAGAGAACTAAGATGTTGAGGAGTGTTACAGAAGAGAGTGTTGGAAATAGGTTCTCACCAATGTTTGTTGTTGCATTTTGCCTTATAAATATACCTTGATGTATAAGTGCTTAATGGGCGAAGCTCTGAGAGCCTATCATTGATTTCATACTATGTTACAGCTGCAGATATTTTTCCTGGAGCTAAAAATATTTGATAATATCACATCAAGAATGCGGTCAAACCTCTTTTGCTCCCACTTAAATGGACAAAGAATATGTGTCAGGAAACTAATCTCACCAATTTTTCAAGGACTGATGAATGCCCGATATTATGTAGTGTGTTCCCAACCTTAGACGTAGGCATCAAAGAGATAAACGGGAAAGCCTATCTCAGCGCTGTTATTGTCGTCAAGAATATGCAATTGTCAATCACACCAATAGCAAATGACAGAAAAACAGTAGCGGGAGGTTGTCTGAGAGCCTGACCAAATTTAATTTAAATAACAACAGTAAGCACAAGAACTAATCGAGCTTTACACTTACTGTGCCAACAGTGTGTTTTGTTTTACCTAAAATACATTACTTTCTCTTAATTTTACATCTTAAGGGCCAAGATGTCAGCTTGATCAAATCGCACAAAATTCACTTTCACTGTATTGATGGAGCAGCACGAATCTTAGAGACGGATATCTTAAATCCGAGCAGATAGAAGTGAAACTGTCCGCATGGCTAGATAGCACTAGAGGTAAAGGGAAAAAATATGTCTTTGTGTAATTTGTGTGAAGTGACCCTTCAAGGTGAGTTAAAGCACAATTCCTCTGAGTAAAGCTGTCCAGACCTTATGGTTCTGTACTGCGTAGCTGACCAAAATGGAAAGTTTAAAAGAGAGTGGAATGGACAAGGATGCTGAGCTCAAAGTAAAAACAAAAGGAAATAAACAATGTCAGAAGACAGGTGTCTAATTCTTTTTTTTCTCTTTTTTTTTATCGCTCTTCCCTCCTCCCTTCCTCTCGCTCTTGAATGATGAAATTGCCAATGATTTATTACAAATGTCAGCAACAGGCGCAGCAGACTGCTGTTTTGTCCCTGTCAGAGCCAAGTAGAGCCTGAGGTAGACAGCTTTACTTATCAATCAACTGTTTTCTCCTCTCTTCTGCCACCACTCAGTACAAAGCTTACTAGTCTGCAACCCAAAGACCAACATGGTTGTAACTGAGTTCGTACTAGTAAAGATACAGGAAGTGACACAAAACCTTTTTGTTGTGTAAAGGCAGTGCTTTTTTGGTGCTAGTCCAGATTCTCCTGTTACCAAGCCAACTACCCCACATCTAAAAACCTTGCTGTAAATGAGTGAGTTGTGTATGAATAATATAGAAACAAGATCACAACTTTCCTAGTTAGCTGTAAGCTTCATGATTAGTAGATGGCAGATGGGTGACCTGTGCTACCACTCACTATTACATATAGGCAGTCTTGTCAACCAACCAGCCAGTAGGTTGTTTGAGTAGCTCTACTGTGTTGATTATTTCAGGATTTGCAAGAAAGAACCGCCCTCGAGCTACTCTTAATTATCTAGCATTTCCAAAGCCTTTGACAGTGCATTTACAGATGATTTACTTTTTTTTTTTTCTTCCTTCATAATTCATACCCTATTGTTAGTTTATGATGAGGTCTTGCTGCTTAATTACAGTTGTATTTGAAAGGTCTTTGTTTAGCAAGAGCTAATTTGTTAGACTGTTTTTTCTCAGATATAAGACTGAGGGGTGAGGTTGATGTCATTTGCTGTCTGCCACCAAAGTAAAGCTTGCAGAGGAAAACAGTAGCTAATGACCTAAACCATGAAAAGCTGTGAACCATGAAAGACTGTCATCTTTGTTTTGAAGAAGGAATAAACTTTTTCTACAATGCCATACAGATAAGTGACTTCAGGTAAATGTGGAAAAAAGAGACTGGTGTTAATCTCACAACCTGTCAAATTATTTGACAGATGGTGGAAAAATGACCAACTACTACTTATGAATGAAAATAATTAATTAGATAAACAGTTTCCCTATATTTACTTTCCTGTTCCATCTTATCTCCTAAATTGCTAACATCTTGGAGCCTGCTAAAGGGCAGGATCCAGTGCTTGTGAGTATAACATGATATATCGATATTTGCCATTATATCGGTGTTGGCATTTTGGATCCCCAATAAATGAGAATTTTTAAAAAGTGATGACACGACAGGAGAAACACCCTTCAATCATGTTTTGAATATTGATGTTTCATAGCTTGTCCACCAGAGGGCACGAGCAGCAGCTGATCCAAGAAGTGTCGAATCCACAGCTTGTTGTGACAGTAAAACAAGATTATTTTTAAACAGCATTGTCATACTCCAGCGGATACACTCTTCTTGTAAGTTGTAGCATCATGTAAAGAAATCAGTGATATTTTTTCTATCGTATTTTCTGTCATATTTTGAAAAGTAGTAAGTTACCATTTTGACTTTTGCTTCACAACAATATTTATTTACATACTTTTGAAGTGTTTAAAATAATCAGCTGCCAGTGTAACATTGTACTGTATGGCATAAAATGAGGAAAACCATAATAGGGTGCCCTTAAAAGTGAAAAAGATGATCAGAATTGCCTTTTTTTTCCAGCAACCTAATAAACCTACCCAGGGCTCTGTTAGGTTATTCTGAGCTTCAGTATGTACTGTAAACAATATAATCAGTTTTGAATAGCATAACCTTTCACAGCAGGCTATTGTGTAAGTTTGCTCTGCGTCCTCCTTTCTCAGCCAGCAATAGAGATTCTCTTAAAAGCAGATTAATTAGATAATGGTTTCTTCTTTTTTCCCCATTACTCCTCTTGCCTGTCATCAGCAACTACTAGTTCTGTCAAGGTTGATTGTCCATTCTGCTGTACATTGTTAAGGCAAAACGGTGCCTTAGTGGCCTTGATTTAGCTTTTTGAACAACTGCGGTGGCTGTGTAGTCTCCTTAAGCGATACTGTTAATTGTGCTTCGGTCTCTTGTTAACTCGTTGCTGTTATTTACCTTAGAAGAAACACTTTGCATGCTGATATTATTACATTGTATGAATTATTGATTTGCAATGTGGATTTAAGAAAAGCAAAAGATTTAAGTAGGCTCTTAAACATCTGATCGCTGTGACTATTCATGTATATATATATACTGCTGTGCATGCGTCTATGGCTGTTTTGAACCATTGGAAATACGATTATTTATGTATCTTTTGTCTACAAGCACACATCTGTCTACATATATATTGATCGAGTGACAATGTGTGGGCAACAGTCTCTCATGGGAACTCATTAAATACAAAGGAAGTGAAAGTGTCACAGTGAAAAAGATCTCAAATGTTGTAGCAAATAACATAGATAAAAGAGGAACATATCTTTTATATACCTCACGACGACAAATTGTGGATGAAATATCCAGATTGCATGCTGAACAGGTTCTAGCTTCAATTTCAGTTAAGTGCATAAGACAAGTAGTTTATTTCAATCTTGTTTATTGAGAACAGGGTAAAAGGCAGTGCTTTTTAGGCTTGAAAATAGAAACCACTGTACTCCTTCGCCTGGTCACACCACTGAAATGTTCAGTCAACTTTATGCTTACCTCGAGAGAGTAATGTGATTGATTACTGCTAGGTGATCTGAGAATTCCATATATACTGTGTAACTGATAAGGCTGCAGCCATGCTATGGTGCTTTTATAGGATCAGTTTCAGGTCATTTAGAGGTATTCTAAATATTTCTTCTTTTTTTTTTTTTTAAAGATATATTATCTTTTCAGCTAGCCGTGTAAGGTAATAAAAAACTTAACAGACAATTTTATGGTTGCAACTGTTGATTCATTCATTAAACCTGTTCCCTCACGTTTTTTGTGCTATCACTTCTAACACTGTTAACCCTAACAATGCGTATCTGAAACACAGCTCAACATCACCAGCACATAGCTTTCAAAGTAAATGTGCTGTATCACATTTCACATTTATGGAGTGATGTTGATAACATGCACTTTTCTTTTCTTTTTTTCTTTTCTTTTTCTAGGACATTTAGAGGCAGTTGGTGGTGCTATAGAAATACTTAAAAACACAGTTGAAGCTGCACGTGAGGGGAAAAAAGAAGATTAAAAAAAGAAGAAATTGTGTTTTATAATGGAAATACTTTATATAAATATTAGCAGTTCTTATCAAAAACACAGAGCTTCAAGTGCTCATATTATGCATTTTTGTTTCCCCCCTTTTCTTTATTTTAATTTTTCAAATTTATAAAGAGTTATTCTGAATCACACATAGTGACACTATGAAGCAAGATGGCAGTGGTTTGTTAAGCCTAAAACTAGTGATTCAAGGGTGTCTGTCATTATGTCACCGTTAAGGATGCACCGATACAATATCAGGATCAAATATGGGACCCTAAAATCTGGATTGGATATCAGTGGCAGTGGGCTGATAAATTTGATTACATTTTGTGTTCTCTGATTAGTTTTCCAGCAAATTGTCAGCAGTTTGGAGGAATTGCTACTACAACAAGAGCTCTTATGGTGTGTCTGGTGTTTTTATAACTTAATTGCAGACTGTGGTCAAAGTGAGGTGATGTGACTGAAACGATTTGGTCACTCTTTCACTTTCACTCTCCTTACGCTGGTCAGAGAGCCATCGTATAATGTAGAATTTATAACGACACAGGTTTGGTGAAACGTTGGTGTAACACTCATTGGGAAGCTTTTTATTATATCTGTGGTAGCGCACAATTTTTTTTCATTAACTCAGTTAAATAATATTTAACTTCAGCTGTCTCTTGTCAGCTTCACACGAGTGAAGTGTGACTATGTTTGACAGCAATATGCAGCAGCCTAATGACTCTCACTTTGATCTGAAATGAGACCAGTGCAAAAAAAAAAAAAAGAGATGAATTTTTTTATCCTGAGCTTGTTTTAGTTTTTATTAGTGAAATAATAAATTATCAGTTCAGTGAATCTTTGCATAGTCCCGGATGTATTTATTTTTCCGTTTTATTTTCCAAAGTTACGAAAGCTGTTTAAGTGGAGCCAGATATTGTCTTACATATAAGATAATGATTCTCAGTCTCTTCCTCACATTAAATATTACATTATATTAATTTCACACTAGTATTAGATTAGTAGTTGGTATTGGCAGATATCCACAGCCAAGGTATCGGTATTGGAAAGGAAAATGGAAACACTGGATCAGTGTATCCCTAGCCACATTGATCTAAATGCACGTTTTAAATATCATGCTGACATGGATTCAGTTATGACTAATCTGCAGCACAGAGATTACTCACAGATCTGGTTCAACTGTGCGGTCGAGCTTTGGTTCTTTTTCTTTTAGCAGCTCTTAGAGGGGTTCGTCTTCTACACAAAGAGTGATGGGTAAGCAACATCTCATTGTTGCTCGGCCAGCTGACCAAGTAGAGCCTACTGGGCTATTGGGTGTAGGAGGTGACGAGAGCTAAAACTGAGCTTTTTATACAGCGAGTGAAAAGGGGTACTGCAGCAGTGTACAGTACGAGAAGAATATTTTTTATGGTGAAAGTGCATTTGCAGTCAAAGCCCTGAAGCTATAGAACGAGCCGCCTGAGGAAATTGGGTCAGCAGAGTCAGTGACTCTTTTGAATCTTTACTTAAGACACACTTTTAATGGCAAGCCTCTCCTGATTTTTACTTGATTTATTTGATTTGCTTTTATTTCTTTTAAATTCTATGTTAAAATGCTTCCTTACTGCTGCAAGGAAGTATTTTTGTACCGTATTGTTTTTGATTGCTTATCAATTCACTTCCATTGTTTTACTTGTGCTTGTTCTGTTGTTTATATAAAGCACCTAAGTTTAGAGGAGTTCTCTCTATACTGTATATTGTTTTAACATGAAGTCATAAACCTCATCTAGTCAATCTCCAAATAAAAGTAGACTAGCGTGGAAAAGAGCATAGTGTGTGCACTTCAAGCTAGATAACTTGGGGCATTCTGCTATGATGGTTTATTTAAGTAACCCAAGCAGAGTATCTAACCACCTAATCACTTCCTATTCGCACCACATCCGTCTCTTGCAGTATCTGTTCTGCCCATCTAGCAACCCCCTTGAATCTTTATTTCTCTATTTGTTAACCATGTTTCTCTGTAAGTTCTTAGGCTACCAGGGAGGCTTTGCACAATTTTAAATAAATAAGTCACAGTCAAACACTAGTATAAATCAAGAAAAACCCAGCAAGCGTGTATTCAAGATATTTTGCAGCGTATTTCATCATTTACCTATCTGAATATGTAACACAAAGAGCCAAAGAGCTGTTTGGTGTACCTTTTTATTTTATTTTATTTTGTAACCAGGGTGAAATCATTCACATGGCACCCCGTACAAAAATGTCTAGGGAATACTGATGTATGAAGAATGAATTAAAACTGTAGTTATGGGAATTTCTGTCACACATAGGTTATCAAGTCATCTGATTTTTTTCTTTTTTTCCCCCCGCATGCATCTTGCTTTTATTTTTATCCTTTGCAACAATGATGCAACGACAAGCACATTTCTTATACTTCAAGTTGTAATGAATGGGTTCCCCCGTGTTTTTGTTTAATTTAAAGAAGTTTCACGTCTTTTGAGCTCCATCAGTAGGGCAAAAAATTAAAAAATATAAGAGTGTGGGTGACACTAGTTGATTAATGAATGATAAGTGGGAAGACCAAAACTATGACATGCTTATTGGTAGTTTGTGTAGTTTTAAGACATAATATTGCCATTAATAATACATTTTTCACAAATGCAGAAATAATCAATACAATTCCATCAAAGTTAGCTTTTATTCACACATATTTGCATCATCTCCAGTCTTTGTTGCACACTGTAAATTGTGAGATTATCCTACCACACTGTAGTGCATATTTAATAATACACAATCCATACATTTAGATCTGTTATGTTTTGCTATTTACTCGGGATTGTTGGTAAGTCCTTTTTTGGTTCGTTTAGTTGGCCTGTCGCTTGGTCATTGTAATACTTTGATCCACACTGAAAAAGAAAACCGATGACACACCCCCAAAAAAGGCATAAGCGATCAGGATATGACAATACTGGGGTACAAAAAATTGTGGTACAGAGTCTTATTGTTTGATCTGCAGTCAATAGAAGCAAAGCCCACTCTACAGTGGTTTCTACAACAGCATGCCTTCATTTATTTCTTTTAAAAAGCCCTTTTAAAAGTATTGTGTCTGTCCAGTGAAATGCCCAAACTTTTAATTTGAAAGTGGTGTAACAAAGAGTTGTTGTGGAAGATTTTCCATAGCATACTTTAAAAATGGCAACAAAAAAAAGAATATTATCTAATACTGAGATGTCCTGTCTTTGTTTTGTTACATTTGAAGTTTGCTCATGTTGTGTGTTATTTACCTGCATGTTGGGGGAGCTGTGATATCATGCTGTCAGGAGCTATGTTGATGACCCTGTACGTGTTAGTGAAAATAAGTGAAACACTGCTTATTGATAGAATGAAAAATGGAAATTAAAAAAAACAAAACATAGATCCAACTGGTTCTTTGGCTAAATGATTTCACTTTGCAATAATGCCACTTACAGTTGATCATAGAATATCTAGGACGGAAGAAATTTCATGAGCTGACTTGCAACAGTGAAATCCTGTTAGGGTACCAACTCTGTGAGCTTTTCTTTCACAAATGTTTGTGAAGTCATTCTGCATGGTGAGTTGCTTGATTTTATACACCTGTTGCAATGGGACTAAAAAAAACCCTGAAATTAAAAGTTAAGAGACTGAGACATTAGTCAGCCCAACAATTTTGTCAATATAGCATGGAATCTGTCCAGTTTAGTAGTCTAGTTTAACCAAATACCCCAAAAACCAGTGATGTTCTTATTGTTCTTAGCTGTGTGACTTATGATTCGTGATGATAAACAAACATTTTAAGTAGATTGCCATTTTTTTTAGTATTTTACTGTGTTGACATTTGCAAGTACAGCTTCACAAAGATGTTACTGTGGACTCTTGTTCTAGTTTAAACTATAGTTATTTAATTGATATTAGGGCATAATTGCACATTGGCTGTGAAGTTGACTTGGTGCTAATATGAATTACAAATCAAGGCAATAAATGACTTGTAAATGAACCATTTTGCAACTCAGCCCCATTTGTATGTGAGAGTCCTTTTTCCTGTTATTATTTCTCAGTGCAAAAGAGATTACTTTTTCTTTGCTGAAAAATAAAGCCTCTTTGTTTGGCTGTCACAGTTGACTTGTAGCTGTCTGCCATAAGAAAAATAATGACAAAGGATTGGAAAGGCACAAATAGTCTTCAGAAATAAAAAGACAGGAAATATGAAAAGAAATTTGAAAATGTGATGGTCAGGAGGGAGAGAAAAATTGAGATATCAAAGACAGTAATTATAAGAAAGAGGAAATAAACAGATGTCAGGAATTAAAGCAATAAGTGATGTTAATTTTAAAGTTAAAAAATTAATAATAATAACAATAATAAGGATAAAGAAACAATGAATTTGAAAAATGTATTTTATTTCATGTATTTTAATTTCTAGTGTGTTTTGAGACTAGTTCCATTATTAGCTCTGCATATGCAGAACGCACAGTCTTTTTTTCTGTACAGCTATTGATTCAAAGCGTGTGTTTGGGTGTGGGTGTGGGTGTGTGTTTCCCCATGGGTTGTAGCTAATCATCAAACAGTGGTGTGGGCCAGAGTTTGCTCATGATAGTCTGCCAGCCAATGTTCATTAAACATTTGGCACATGGTTGGCTGTCTGGACACTGAGCTACGTTTGTGTGTCCAGTATACCATACACTAGTGTGCAAATGTCTTAGGCACTTAAAGTTGAAAGAGAAAGCTTCCAAAAATAAGAGTATAAATAGTTTTTATGTAGCTTTAACCTTTCTGAAAATATGTATATAACAGAAAGAACTTTAATCATGTCAGTACTTTTTCTTTAAACTACAGCAATTCTCTTGTGTGCATATTTCCAAGGTACTATAAATACTGTGATCCGTACAGTAAGTATTTTGAACAATGACACAATTTTGTAATTTTGCCTCTGTACACCACAACATTGGATTTCAGTTGGATTTTTAATCAAATACGTACTTGGAAGTGTAGACTTTCAGCTTTAATTCAACGGCCTTAACAGAAGTATTTCATCCTTGCCTCAATTTGGCGTAATCTGTAGATTATGCTGCTGGAGTTGATTTTGTGTATATCGATATAATCCCAAATTAACATGCTGATGATGAGATCTGGGTTTTATGGCTAGCTTCTTGATCCCTATAGCTTGGAGAGCTTGGTTTTCATAAATATCATAGATTTTGTGACACGATAAAATTCTTGTGGGAGAAACGGAGACTAAGGGCCACATTTGAATGTGGTTAGTTTTCTGAGTGATTTACAAAAGCTGTGCTTTTTTTCTAAACACAGACATAGTCAGTTTGATTTCAGGATGACACAACCAGTCTGACAGGAGCTGCACAATTTAGCACAAAGTCACAAACTTTGGTAATTTTCTATCAGGACAGGTGCAGTTTGTCAGTTGTTTTTTTTTTCTGACTAATATTAGTGCAACTAGAACTAAATTGTATGTCAAAGACATTAATGAATCAGTTTGCGCGCTTAATTTAAATATTTTGTGCCTTGAGAAAGGAGCTACCAGAAATTCATATCGGGGTAAATCGTTAAAAACTCTACCTCTTTCGCTTTGTGAATATTGACAGTAATGGTTTTTATGACAAAATGCAGTTTGCGCTGGTACACCACATTAGTAAATTTCGTCATCATTATTGTCTGTGATCTTAAAATTCTTCTGTTTCCACCCTTGATTCATTATACAAAAACAGTCAAATTCTAGTGTCAACGTGCTTCGTGATGCATTTGAATATTTTAGCAAATAGATATGACTCCATGCTTGTGTGTGTCTGGTTGCTTGATACTATACAGTACAAACTGGCACACTCATGACTTAGGGAGAGGAGAAGAAAAAAGATTTGAGCTAAGACTAACGAGGCAAAGGTCTCTTCATACAGTGACTACAACATGCTCACAAGCAGATTCTTGAAGACAAACAAATGTTTCATACTCGATATGTTTCCACAGAACTGCATTATTCCTCTAAATTACATCAACCTCTTCTCCTTTCATAACAACAGTCACTAGCAATATTTGCGTCCATGATGTGCAGGTTTGTTTTAGTGGTAGCTCACTAACACAAATCTCCAACTGGTTCACTACAGCTGTTATGGGCTTCAGGACCCCCCCCCCCCCAAAAAAACCAAAAAAACCCCCTTT
>VUQG01016579.1:54212-68751 GCA_015106755.1 Etia nguti | reverse complement strand
GGGTCCATTGTCTGGTCGCGATCTTCTGTCATGGTCTGTGTGCAGGTAGGCAGGAAAAGGACCCAAACGCAAACTCAAAACACAGAGGCAAAACTTAAATTCCGAAATGGCAGCTTTATTGCTGGAAACTAGGAGAACTTAACTAAACTTGAGGACACAAAATACACTAAGCAGGCAGAACACACAGACATATCTGAGGGATAACGAGGGGAAAGAGCCACAGGAGGAGAGCACAGCTGGGAGTGATTAGGCAGGACGAGACAGGGGAAGCAAAACTAGAAACACTGACACGAGACACGGACCTTCAAAGTAAAACAGGAAACACACTGACTGAACTCTAGACATGTAAACCTAACAGCGACTGGGGAGACAGAACATAGGAACCTGAAACATGATAGAGAAAGGCACAGTAGACACAACATGGAACATAGGCATGTCACCGTGGAAGGGTAAAACTAAACACGATGAACACAGGAACACAAGACCTCTTCAAAATAAAACAGGAAACATAAGACGCAGACATGACAACCTGAACTTGACGACGTAAGACAGACATGAAACACATGAAGGGCAAGGGAGACTTAACAGGGGTGGAAGACACAAGGGGAATCTAATAACAAAGAATTATAACAACCTAGGCATGATAAAAAATGAACTTGGAAAACCTGAAGGGCTTAAACATAAACCATAAACTAAAACTCAAAACGCTGGGTCAAAAAGGACCCAGAACCGTGACAGAAGTGGCTTAGGGTTTGGGGGATTTGGAACAGTGTTAAAAATAGACTTGGGTTAAGGTTAGGGTAAAGATTTCTGTAGAGTTTCTAAGTTTTAGTGTTACGGTTCGTGCATGGGGTTGCAGCACGAGCATCTGCCAAGAGAATAAGTGTCGGAGTCCAAGTATTTTTTATGCAAATATTTTCGTTTATTTTACCCTTTTTTAATGAACTATGCCCCAGATATTGGCTGGTTCTCTTTTGAAAGTGCAATCCTGGCCTGGCTCTTAAGTCCAGATGCTCTACAGACCATATAATCCTCAATTTCCAACCGAAGAACAATAAATGCAACAAGATTTTTGCTCCAGTTTGTACATAGAAACCTGTCTAAGGGGGCACACTTTACCTTTCTATCTGGCACGTCCATACTTCCATAAATTGCTCTGAGCAAGTTTCATTTAGAACCACAGGGGGAAAAGGGGCCAAAGCAGAGTGTAGCTGTTGGCAGCAGCTCCAGGCGAGGAGACAGGATAGGGAGGTGGGAGGAAGAGAAGACGAGAGAGACAGAGCAGAATGTCTTATTTTTGCTGGCAGTTAGAGAAGTGCTACCTTGGAGGCGTTTCTCTGCAAAGGGCTATGCATCTTAGTTCCTGGCAGCTACCAGGGGGTGGGAGTGCGCGTGGGAGGAGTAAAAGGAAGAGTGAAAGCGGGGTTGATGTGGGTGATGGGTGGCGGGTGGTGGAGTATGATGAGGGGGCCTGTGCTGCTGGGGAGTCATCCAAAGTCCAGACTTGTTTAATGGATTCTCCTCCGTTATGTGATTGTAGTTCGGAGAATTGAAGCAGACACCCAGGCTCTTGCCTCCCTTTCGCTGCCTACTGCAGCGGGGCTTGACTGCGGATGGTGGTGGTGGGGTGTTTGAGCTGAACGCTGGTGGATACTCATCTCGTTCTTAGTCACAGAAAAGGAACTGGTCGGCAAAACCGTGCCCTCCTGTGTGCGTGCACAATAATCTGAGTCACCGTCTGTCAGTCCTGCCACAAAACATTCATTCCTCTGAGTCATCAAATGGCACTCTATAGATTTCATCTCAAGTCTGACTGCATTTCCAACAAGACATAAGTGCGTTTGATTTAGTTTTAGATCGAACATTTCATGGTTGGTTAAACAGATTCCTGTCTAAAAACGTCTGACTGTAGATTTTTATTTCATAAGTCTTTATTTTCATAACGTTCTACTTTTTCTTATATTTTGCTAGTCCTTTGCTAGTTAACACTCTTTTACCACTAAAGTAAAGAATATTTATCATCGAACTCTTCTCCAATCCCCAATTAAGACGTACAATGATAAAGTATTCATCCCCTGCCTGATTCTCCCCCCAAAGGGAAGGAGTATTCAGCCGGTTCTGTTTGTTTGTTCGTATGTCTGTGTTAACAGTCTAGCATCGAAACTTTTCACATTTCGTGTGATGGTGTATCCTAGTAACACCTCGAGCTGATTTAATTTTGGTGAGAGTAAATATATACAACAATATACTAGGCCTTGGGGAACACGAGCACCTATGCTGGGTAAGTATTTGACCTTGGCATGGGGAGAGCTGTCATTGTATCCTTTTTGCAATAGAATGACCTACGGTGTCCCAGTGACACCAAAACATTGTGATAAAAAAGGCTAATTTTAGCATGTTGTAATAAAAACATCATAAAACATCAAAGTTTTAGTATGACCCTTGCCCTTTGGAGGAAGTTGCGCTCTCTGAGTTCTCTTATTTCCTATTTTTTGCATATTTGTCACACTGACATACTTCAGCTCATCAAATACATTTTAATATTAATCAGAGATAACCTGAGTATGTTGTGGTCCAGCTGCTGGGTCTTTGAAGCCTATTTTTCTTTGTTTCTCTAACTTTTCTACTGTTAGTCTCAGGTGGAGATGCTGGGCTGGGTCCTCTTGCTAAGATTGTCGTCACCATTATGGTGAACATTAGGCCACCTTTGTTTCCTGTTATTTGTAATTGCTTCCCTACAGTATTCCCATCTTTGTATTCAATGCTGTGTTAGTTTTATTGCAGATTTAAAGGGACTCAAACCTTCAAAAAAGTTCAACTTTTGCCTCATCAGTCCACTGAATATTTTCCCAAAAGTTTAGGGAGTCATCCAGAAGTGTTTTTTGGCAAATGCAAGAGGAAGTTTTGTGTTCTCTTCGGTCAGCGTTTTTGGTTTTCACCTTGGAATTCTCCCATGGATGATATTTTTGCCCATTTTCCCTCTGACCTTCTGGGGTCTTTTGTGACCTTCTGGATAAGTCTTTGATGCGCTCTTGGAGTAATTTTAGTAAACTGGCCACTATTCGAAAGGTTCACCGCTGTTCCTAGTTTTCTCCATTGTGGTTTGCTGGAATCCCAAAGCCTTAGAAAGGGCTTTGCAGTCATTTCCAGACTAATGTCTTTGACTTTTTTTCTCAGCTATCCGTAAAACGTTTTTAGATCGTGGTATCATTTGTTGCTTTTTGAGATCTTTTAGCCTACTTAACTTTGTTCTGTTTAAGTGAACAAGCCTGAGTTCAAGAAATTGAAGTCAGCTTTCTAAAAATATGGATAATTGCAGTAAATTCATGATTTAATAAGAGGGTCAATAGGTTTTTTCTAATATTGCCTTTGTTGTAAACAAATTTGAAAAAAAAAAAAATCAAGAGAAGGGAACAAATACTTTTTCACAGCACTGTACATTTTCATATTTAAGTGTCAGCATCAGATATTTCTGAAGTGATATTTACCAAGTAAGACTTTTGGCAAGTGGGCACACTTGCATGAACCTGTTTTTTTTTCTGAAAGGTGAACTGCAGGCCTGCACAGCCACTAAGGTTCAAACAGAGTTACCTCACTGCACATGTATTAACTCCTCCTGCTCTTGATTTGTGTAATGAACAGGAGCTGCTGTAGCAATGCAGGAGTATAATCTTACGTTTTGTTGTCCCATCAGCATAAAAAGCTGCAAATATTTCAAAAACAGTTACTACCAGCCTCTTTTAAAAGGCTTGGCTCGGGATTGTTCCCGGAGTAATCAACTTCAGCAAGCTCAACCAACTATTTCCAAGTATGGCAGGCAGAGTAGGGAGCTGCGTGCTCAGCTGCATGCACCTGAATCTCTCCTCTGCACTCTGCTTTGGGGTCTGGCACAGGCGCCGCCGTCTTACATAATGCTCTGAGATCACTCGCCAAACGTTTAATGCTGTAACACATATTTGTTGACAACAGTTTACTTTACTTTACTTTACACGCCCGTTAACTTAACAGCTTTCCCCAAATACCTATTCATGTGTGATTTAGTAATGATGCACTGGTATGCAGAATGTTATCGCGTTTTTGCTAAAAATCTAAAATGCTGCCAACCCATGACACTGACATCTAGGCAGATTAATATCTCTCTGGAAATCAGCATTTACACAAACAGCCTGGATGCAGTTGGCTCCTGTGTTTCTTCTGGTTTTTCCTCTCTGTTAGATCAAACATGGCTGCTCACCCTGGAGACGGAGATGAACGGCTTTCCAAGCCCTCTAATGCTGGCAGGCTGAGTAAACGGTGTCTCCGGAATTTTGTGTTGGCCGCAGCATTTAGATAAGCGCCCTTCATCCTCTCTCTTTTATTCTTCATGATTCACACCTCCACTGCAGCTAAGGCAGTCTTCCTGGACCTCTCTTGCACCCATCTTGCCCGTATGACGCTTTGAATACGGGGTGCACAGACAATCGCACTCGAGCCTCCAGCAGATGCATTGTCCTGCACACTAGCATGATGAAAACCTCACGTAGTTAAAACATCAGCACTCACACATGTGACATCCTGTGGACATCTGTTTTCTAGGAAATGTTGGACGCTTATCCAGCTGAACATTGGTGACGCTTGTTGCCCGTCCCTAAGAACTAGGCTTTAAACGGTCAATTAAATTATCGGAATCTGTTTGGCTCTGATTAAAGTGTTATGCTTAATTTCCAGCTCCAGCTTTTTTCAGGAATAATGTAATATCTGGCTCACCAACACTGAGAGTGAAGAAGAGAGCAGCTTCAGAGAGAAAGGAAAAGATGTAGATATGACACACAAATAGGCAGGAGATGAAAATTGTCCTCTCCAATCGTCCAGAAACTGTGCGCAACACCTTGGTACCTTGTGTGCTCTAGGAAAACTACTGAGCAATGAATAAAGCACTGGGCATGCCACTTATCTATGTGTCCATATGAACTTTAGGTAGTGACTCCTAGGGATTTGCCAGCTACATCATTAGACTGAATTTATTGTCATTTGCAAAAGCTCTCATCCATTTTCTTCCAATTCTGGGCAGCTGGGCTTGAGCTCATCCCGGCTGTTGTAGGGCACTCCCTGGACAGATCACCAGTCAGGCCAACACACAGAAATACACTGTGGGCACTTTTAGTATCACTAATTAACCTAACCCCATGTTTTTGGATTATGGGAGGAAGCATGCAGACTCCATACAGAAAGGCCCTCTGCCAGATGGTGGATTTGAACCCAGCACCTCAGGCATCTTAGGTAACAGTGCTAAACACTGCACCACTGTGCTGACGAAAGGGCTCTAAACCAAAAAGTGACAAAAATACTGCTTGTCTAAGACCAAGTAGCATTCCTAAAAATGTCAAAATGTTGAGTTAAAATAAGCTTTCTTTTGATTGTGCAGTGCACATTTTCCATTTTTCAGCCAATAATTACCCTCGAAATTGGCACCGCACATAGGCTGTGTGAAATTGTCATTTAGGATAACAGGAACTGAAATACAACATCTCACACTGTCAACAAGCCTGCACGTTCCAAGCGCAGAGCGTTCCAAGTCTTATTAGAGCTATGTATTTCCAGTGTAGTGGTCGGCTCCAGTAAACCGTTTGCTCTTTCAGTGAGTGGGGAGACTCTGACAGGCAATCAAAGCCCACTACAAAAAAGGGAATGTAAAAACAACTGAAAATGAATCCCTATGAACACAAATAGCGTGTTGCTAAATTGTTTTGGTCTGGCGTTAAGCATTGCCAAAAAGCAGGCTTGAAGTGGGATGGCGTGAAAGCCGAGGATGGAAGGAGGGGGGGCTCCACAACAGCAGCAGCAGCAAAGAGATGAATTCTGGGTAGCTTGTTTGACACGGGACAATATGACATGTTTTTATTTTTATTTTTTTTTATTTTTCAGTGGGATGGTTAAAATATTATTTTAACGAGGTAGACTTTCTCATACAGGCGCCATAAAACCCCAGATTATGGTAAATGGACTGGTACTTACATAACACTTTTCAACACAAACTGAGCACTCAAAGCACTTTTTTACTACAAGCCTCACTCGCCTAATCACACATACACATTTATACAAGTCACTTGTATAATATTCACACTCGGGGACACTTGGGGTTCGGTATCTTGACCTCCTGATCCGTAGATGACCCATGAGCCAAAATCTTGCCCCAAAATTATGACAGCACAAGGCTCATTGCTCTTCCTCATTCACTGTAATCATAATTACAGAAAGGATTTTTCTGATTCTTCCATTATATTCTAATCTATTCTCTCAGGTTTAGCATCATTATGTAATATTACACACTCACTGTGGTTTGACAGATTAGTCCATCTTCGAACAGTAGGACCTGGAGACTTTCACTCAGTCCATCCTTTTCCTTCTAAGTGCTGTGTAGAGAATGTGACAGTGACTAAAACCATCTGGGTTTTTCCTAAACAAAAACCTTGGATGACAAATAAAGTACAGGTGCTGATCAGAACTGAGCCATCAGGGTGAGGGACAGTTCTCAGCACTGCCATAGCCAACCTGAGGAGGGGCATCAAACAGCCCAAGTAGGCCTACAGCAGGAGGATATAGCCCTTTTCCATTAGTACCTAATTGGATCGACTCAACTTGGATAGACTGGTTTTCCATTACAAAACAGTACTACCTAACGTAAGTGGCTGTCATCATAGCAACACGTCCGAGCGTCCCGCAACGTAATTAATATGCGATACGAACATTACAACAAAGGTCGACTTCCAGGCAAGAATAAACCTGGTGCTCGGTCTGTGGCATTTCGTCAGACTCGGGGAACAGGGCGTTGTTTTTGTAGCCATTTCTGTCATTTCCAGGTTTCAAAAATGGCGGTTTTGATCTTCTTGAACGAGACACTCTCACGATTCATCAAGTTGGTCAGTAGCCAGTTCATCAATTAGCTACTGACCAGCCAATCTGTAGCCAATGCAGTCTGATGTCAAATTTTAGTACCTGCTTGGATTGCTTGGAACCCCGGCTGAGTAGGTACTAAAAAAGTACCTGGTACCAGGTACTATGACCTAATGGAAAACCCTGAAAACCGTGGCGAACCGTGCCTAGTCGATCTGAGTAGGTACTAATGGAAAAGGGGCTATAGAGGGCTTCTTCACTGATAACACGTGTGGAGAGACATCCAAGACTTCACCAACTGCAAAGTCCAGGGACCTCAATCCCTGACGGCAACCTCAAACTCGCAGGTGAGCGCAACACCTTCTTTGCTCAGTTTGAGACCACACCTCCCCCGCACCTCAGGCAGGAGGTATAGACTGGCAGAAGGTATAGACTGGTATAGACAGCCTCAATGACTACAGACCTATGGCCCTCATGTCTGTAGTAATGAAGTGTCTCAGCACATCAGAGACTGTCTACCCCCTCCCTTGACCCCCACCTGTTTGCTTACAGGACAAATCGGTCCACGGAGGATGCCCTCAGAGCACTGAGCCATCTGGAGAACAGGAAGAGCTATGTGAGGATGCTGTTTGTGGACTGCAGCTCAGCATTCAACACCATAATCCCAGACATCCTCACCACCAAACTGGACCTCCATCACATCCCCCCTGCAGGGCTGCACTCTCAGACCCCTACTGTACACCATGTACACCTATGACTTTAGACCAGCCCATCCAGCCAAAGTCATTGTCAAGTATGCCGATGACACCACGGTGGAGACAGCCTACAGAGCAGAGGTAGAGAACTTGTCTCACTGGTGCTCAGAAATTAACCTGAAGCTAAACGTCCTTAAAACAAAAGAACTCATAATGGACTTGAGGAGGTGTAGACAGATCCACTCCTCTCTCATTATAAATGGTGAACAGGTGGAAAGTGTCTCCACCTTCAGGTTTCTGGGCACCCACATTTCCGCCAATCTCACCTGAACCCACAACAGCAATGCCCTGGTAAAGAAGGGGACTTCCTCCGTGTCCTGAGGAAGAATAACCTGGACCAGAAGCTGCTGCTGCATGCGGCATAGTCTGAGTAACCCTCATCACTCAGCCCACTCAGACATGGACTCTACTCTCTGCACTACTTCCAGGCACTTTGCAACTTGTTCTCTAATGCGTTCCTTTCTCTTATTGCCTTTCTCTTATATATATCCGTCTTGATTGTATATGTTTCTCCCATTTGCTATTTATTCCTGCTGTTTACAATTTTTATGTCATTCTGACACAGTTGTGTGGAGCACCCACAACTTCATTGTACATGTAAATGACAATGAAGGGCTATTCTATTTTTATTCTGTTCTATTGTATTCTATTCAGATGATTGCTGAGACATGCTGGCTTAGGTTAATGATGTTGATTTTGTGTTACACAATATACAGCCAGCAGTCTCTGCCTACTTGTATTTATTCCTGCTTTGGGGCTTAAATAAATGGAAATCTTAACGCTATAATATGCAAGGATTTTAGAAAATTGTGGCAATGGATTGGAGCCTTTTTTTCCTGTTTTCCTTTCCAATATGACAGAGTGCCTAAAGTAAGTCCTAAAGTACATTTTCTGAGTTTGATGTTGAAGAACTTGACGTTCGTGCACAGTTCCTCGCACTCTGTCCAAAACCTTTGAGCCAAAGATTAGCTGCCAGGGTCCAAAGTCTTGTGGATGGCCTGTCTGTGGTGTGTAGGTGTCCGCATCAAATTTCCTCCTTTTCACTGCGGTTATTGCAATTGTGGGTGCCTGTCACAATCACATCGTCCGTCATGGATTCAAGAAAAGATTGACCATGCTTCATATTATAATAAGTTCACTTAAAGAAAAATTTTGACATTTTAAGTGATTCATTTATTTGCTTTGTGGTGAAGATTTAAGTGGGGGCAGCCTTTGCTCTCTGGAAACAGAAATTCGGCTAACTTTTTTTTTTCTCATATACTTCCTCTGTTTTCCTTAGTGTTCACCTTTTCTCCATTGCTCTTGTGCTTCCCAGTCTGTGGTTGCTCTTCATTATTCTAGCTTGTCTCCTTGTTTCCTTCACTTGTACATCCTCCCTGCGCCTTAGCTCCTGTCTTAGAGTCTCCTAGACATTATTTATGTTGTGCTAGAGAGATGGATCAACTGTGAAATCTGGTGGTACTCATTTCAGCTCGGTTTAATTTATGTAGCACCAGTTCATGGTCATCTCAAGGTAATGTATATTGTGTAGCAAAGACCACACTCCATTTTAACAGTAAGACACCTCCGGCAGAACCAGGCATAGAGCCGCCTTATCCAGCCATAACTGTGAGCTACATCATAAAGCAAGTTTGAAGCCTAATCTTAAAAGTAGAGAGAGTGTCTTTCTCCCCATCAGACTCTGGTGGATTTTGTTTGTTTCCTTTCCCTTTTGATTGTCTGTCCCATCCATCTTTGGTTTGATTTCCATGTAGTTTCCAAGTTAGAACAGCTTTTCTGCTCGTCCACTTGTGGTTTTCTGTGTTTATCCCCCGTGTCTGCTGCCAGTGCCAGTGCCAAGGTTCTTCATGCCTACTTTGGTTCTTTTGGTTCTCTTGTGGTACACCTCACTGAGTTCTGTGTTTTCTTGGACTCCTTGCCTACCTACCACTTTGCCCTGCATTTGGGTAATCCTTTGAACTTTAACATGTCACTTTTTTACAAATCTTCTGCATTTGCAGTAACACTCTGTGTCTCTCCGAGCATAGGCAAGACTCTGATTGGCTATCATATATGTTACTAGAATGTGTTTTGATTGTAGATTAGACAACATTTGGAGACCTGGGGATATAACCCTAGAACTGGCTTATTATACCTCTACTAATTAAAACTTTGAGGTTAAATATAATTTAAACAGGCAACTTTTATGAAAACCTAAACCCTGCAAGGTTGTTATGAAAGGGAAAATTATCTATAGAGAGCTAAAACATTTTTGTTCCATGCTGTAAACACATTCATTTCTGCTGTAAAGTTGGGAGTTTTAATATTTACTTACTTTTGGAGTGAGCCTTGAGTGGTCATTAGAGGAACTGCAGTTTTTGGCACCTCTGTTCTGGGTTTCTGGCACCTAACTCAAGGGATGAACCAGTGTTGTGTCTACACATGACAGACAACTGAGCAAAGAACCAGTTTTAAATTGGATCCTTAGGTACATTTTTACAGGCAGACAGTGACAAAACTCCTAATTTGATTCAATTTCTTTAGTTGAATCTAAAAAAAAAAAGAAAGAGAGAAAAAAACGATTTTGACAGGCAAAAAATAGTATTTTTGCAATAAGAAGGTGATTCCCAAAAAACTGAAAACTTGGCAAATTTCAGCATCGTGTGCAAAAGACAGGAAAAGAAATACCCCCCAAAAGACCTGACACAGGACCTGAGAGATGCATTTGGCTCTTCAGCGGATCCATTTACTGTTAAAAAATGGTCTCAGTGGAAGGGTGGCTGTCAAGAAGCCATTCTTAAGGAAGGGAAACGGGGAGAAAAGGCTGAGGTGTGCCAAATTACACAAGAACTGGACTGAAAATCAGTGAGAGTGATAGAGCGATGCATTTTTTTGGTTCAAATCATCGTCAGTATGTACACAGAAGGTCAGGACAGAGGTGCTGCAAATTACAAGAAAGCTGCCTAAGAGAGTTCAGGCTGTGTTGAAGAATAAAGGTGGTCATACCAAATATTGACTTTCAAGCTCATTAGAACTGGACAAACTCTGTTTTTGCCTCATGTGCTGTATTTGTTTGCTCATGGTTTTAAAAAAACTGCAAGCATTTCCTATTTTCTTAACAAAATATAAAGAAATGGGGGGTGACTTAAAGCTTTGCACAGTTCAGATATACAACAGTCAGTTACTTCCTGATCCCTCTGTCCCTGTTGCCATGGTGCGAGGAAAATACACTCCACCAGCGAGAGAGTGAGACAGATTATGTTTAGTTTTAGTTCCCTTTTCCAACATTAATTCCTACTAATCCCATCTATTCTGCTAAATTAATCAAAGTCATGTCTTTTTGAACTACTTTCAAGAAGCTCTTATGTGCGCCCCTTTTTTATTTACTCTCAATTCTTTCACCCACTCGTGTATGGGATATCGCTCTGCCGTGCATTTCCAAAGCTCTTGTGTTACTTGAAAAAATACACAGAGCAATAATCTGATTTATTTCCTCCGTTTTCAAAAACAAATCAGATATGCGTGCTCCTCAGGGGGAGCTCTTTGTGCCTCTTGAAGAAGTTCCAGTCTTGGTTGCAAAACAGTTCTCCAGTGGTTTGTTATTGTAGAAGGAGACACCGCTATCTCTGACACTGCACAAGATTGATGGCCTCTTGAAGGCGCTGGACCTACAGGAAAGTACCAGAAACTTTCTCAGTGGGTCTAAGGAGAATGGCTTTATTGGGAGACAAAATGAGGTCATGAGCTATTTGCAGGAGACATAGTATAATAATCTAATTTGCTTTCTAGGTTTGGCAAATGAAAAGGGAGTTTTTGTTTTTGCTTGAGTGAAATCTTGCCAAGTCCTGTTGTCATTCATAGAAAGTAAAGAGGTGCAGCTGGTTAGACGATGATGAATGTCCGTGGTGAAAATGGGGTCTCCTCTTATTTAAACCTTACTGTGAACCATTTTCACAATATATATATTTTAAAAATCACGAGAAACCATCAGTAACAGGCACAAACATGAGATTATAGGATGATGAAGGCAAATCTAGACAAAAAATGCATTAAGCAATATAGGCAGAGTACCCAGAGAGAATCCACGCAGAAATGGGGAGAACATGCAAACTCTGCGCAGAAAGGTCCCGGCAAAAAGGTGGAGTTAAACCCAGTCGAATGGTCTTGCTGTGAGGCAACAGGGATATGTGATAAGTATGTGATATAAAAGGAAAGCTGTTATGAAAATCAACCTGAACAAAGCAAACAATCAGAAGAGCAAAAAGAAGTCAGTGACAACAAACAGATCTTAGTCTTGTGTGTTTATCAGAGTGTATGAAACTTTCTTCCGGAGACTACATTGAGGAGCAACACTTGAAGACTTGAGCATGAGCAACCATAAGTTCTTCAGGATTCCTTCAGCAGCCTAGCAGAGTGCTAGTTTGTTCAGGCTTCTGTTTGGGAGCGATAAAAAAACACATCAGGTTTTCCAACAGAAGTCTCTCCAAATTTGTGAGCTAATGAGGACTGTATTTCCCAGGCATTAGGCCACATATTTTGAGTCATTTCATCATCCAGTTTTCCCAGCATCATAGTTTCTCATAGTTCTCATTCAGCGATGCGATGTCATGTAAGAGTTCGGCTTAATATCATTAACCACCTTCCACCATCACCTTGCTGCCGTGGAGGAAGTTTTGCAACGTCAGCCTCCAGGTCAGCGTGTCTCGATGATGGAAGACTGCAGACTACTTCTCCACCACACTCTCATCCACACCCTGTGGTTTCTCTCCACTCTATGAACATCACATTGCAGAAGGATTTTTTTTGGGCAGTCAGTTTAGCCATTTAACATAAAAACTTAAACGTTAGAAGGCAGCGTCGCTCAGTTTCCACACGTAACAAAACTGACCACTTAAATCCACTTAACGTAAGCGACCGTGTCAGAGCGTGATGTAAACTCCCATCTGTGAACAAAAACCACATGCTTTGCTGTGCACTCACGCTCTTCCACTTCATGAAAAAAATAATTGTTTATTATATGAAAAGAAATGCGCCAAATGGAACTGCTCATTGTGTTATTTTATATCAAAGATCTTTCTCTTCGCCACTGTTCCAAAACATAATCCCAGCACAGAGAAAACAACAAGAACTAGCTGTTCCACCCTATAATAATGAGTTGGGTAATTGTTTATAGAAAGGGGGTCACTTGACATGTCTTTATGATGGTTGCGTGAGGCTGTAGCCCAAAACATAGGGAAGGGTCGCTAGCTGTTAAACTCTGTCAGCAATGTGTTAAAATGCAGAGACTACAGCAGGATCCCAAAGTTTAAGGTGGCACGGCTTGATTATAATGTCAACCAGACCATAATTATAAGTCCTGCTCAGTGTTTATGCCTATGACATAATTCCACAGAGCGCTCAAAAGAGAGGAAACGCTGAACATCAAACAAAATACTCTGGTGGATGTGACACTGGCTCGAAATGCAAATTGCAGCTCTTTTCTTGTTTTCAGGAGACAAATCAATTCACGATGAGAGTCATTTAAAAGATGGAGCACCAGTTTAGAAAGAAATCAGGATTATTAATGTGGCAGGCGGCCTGTGCACTTTCATGGAGTGGAGGAAATTTGGTGTAAATCTGTCACAAGTACACCACGGTTAATAGAAATAGAACAGCTGAGTGTTTGAGCTGGGTCATGAGTTTCTGGGACATCTTCAGAGGTTTCAGAGGAGTTGGAGGTAGGACACATCAGATGTGTTCTTACTACTCAAAGTACTTAGTTTAGTTATACAAATGTGCTGCGTGGTCGGTGCATGCAAAAGGCAGGATGTAATATGATGTGATAGGATATGAATATGCGGGAAATGGCTATGGTTACTTTACTCCTTGGAAATGCCACCTTTGTCACTTTTGATTTATAGTTTCTAGTTTTTTTTAATCCCAGAGACTTATTTGTTCTTGTTATTGAAAGAAAAATATTTGCTTGGTTACTTAATTCCATTTTTCCCCCCTTGCAGCAGAATGATTAATGCTCTCCTCACATTTTTTAATACTTTGGGTTAGCTCCGACTACCACGCAGAGAATTACAGTCGCAGTGCTTGTTTGCCACTTTTTGGATGTAGAGTGTATCCCTGGTCAGTGCGCTGGTGTTGAGGGCGGCTTTATAGGAAAGATTGGCTAAACAAGAACATGAGGCTTTTCCTAGTCAATGTTTAAACACAATGTTCCGCTGTGTTCCTGCAGATTTTTTTTCTTTTGGAGAACGGCATTTGGTCTATTCCAAGTAATACTACCTCACTGTGTCATCTACCAAACAGTGACTGCACTTTGCATGTCAAAACTCTAGCAGTGTGGAGGGGCGTTTTTGGATGGAGCCCTGAGCTGTGGGAGGTCACTCTGTGGCTCTCTGTGTACGTGCAGAATGTGAATAACCTCAGAGCTGAACAACTATCCGCCTGTACGCTTTTCTTTTTTTTGTTTGTTTTACTTTAAGGAGTGAAACTCGTCAGGTTCGAGGGCTGCGGGGTGTGCGTGGAGCGGGTGACTCGGGGTGAAAGGGAGGCTTTCAGCTGGACACATTTCATGGATGTTTTGGGAAGCAGTGATGGAAACGGGGGAGGTCAGGCAGCCCATTCCTTCCTCTGGGGTCCTTGCAGTGTCAGAGCGAAAAAAGAGGAAAGAGAGCTTCCAACAGTACAGAATGTCTTCAGCCCCGTCTGATTTTAACCCAAGTGGAAACAAGTTTAGCCACGGTGCCGCTCCTGCAAGTACGCAGGTAGGCTCGAGAGCGCTCACTGAGTTCAGTGCTCCCAAGAGACATTCGAAGGGAGATAAAAAAGAAAGGAATGAAAATTATAAGCTGCTACCCACACTTAGACTAATATTTACAAACTATACTTACAGCAAGAGTAAATGTTGAACATGGGGGTGGTGCTGGTTTTCCCATAAATAA